>JBDJHY010000106.1:14756727-14771345 GCA_039654485.1 Withania somnifera | reverse complement strand
ATATACTTGACTCAAGATAAAAACCGACTAAATAACAAAGTAATGGCAATAAAGGAAACAACAGATAGCAATAAAACAACCGAGGATAATAAATAATAATATAATCAATCTATAATAAAATAATTCAATAATCAATCTTCACAAAAATATTAAATAATAACTAAGAGCAACAATACTATGACTATTACAATGAACAACGAATCAAAACACTCCTATTTACTAGTTTGGACATACTACTACCTACTACCTTTTTGTCTTAATTTGCAACCTCTTACATTTTTCTATCTAAGGTCATGTCCACGATAAGTCGTAATTATGTCATGTCTTGACTTATTACCTATTTTTAATATTTTTTCTGTCTACCCCTATCTCTCCTGAATCCATCCAAAGCCAACCTCTTATATCTTCGCAAAGGGATATCCATTCCTCTCTGCATCACATGACCGAACCATCTCAACCTCGCTTTTTGCATTTTAACTTCTGTAGATTTTACCCCCACCCTGTATCGGATCTCTTCATTCTTAATTCCATCACACCTAGTACACCCATACATTCATCACAATATTTGTATCTCCGCCGCTTTTATCTTTTTGAATGTGAGAATTCTTAACTGGCCAACACTCTGTCCTATAGAACATAACTGATCTAACCACCACTTTGTAGAACTTGCCTTTGAGTTTAGGAGACACATTTTATTACACAAGACTCCAGAAGTAAGTCTCTATTTCATCCAGCATACACCAGTATGGTGAGTAACATCCTCATCGATCTCTCTATCACCCTGGACAATAGACCGTAAGGCACTTGAAACTAAACTCTTTTATGGATGACCTGTGTATTGAGGCTTACTTCCATATCCTCCTCATGTGTGACACCATTGAACTTGCACTCCAAGTGTTCCTTCTTGGTCTTGTTAAACCTGAACCCTTTAGATTTCAAGGTATGTCTCCATACCTTTAACTTAACATTAAATTCATCGCGAGATTCATCAATCAAAACTACATCATTTGTAAACAACACACACCATGATACCTCACCTTGAATTTGTCGTGTCAACACATTCATCACCAATGTAAATAAAAATGGGCTTATGGTTGATCCCTAGTGCAACTCTATCAACACAGGGAAGTGTTCTGAGTCTCCTTTTGCAGTCCTTGCTCGAGTCTGGGATTTATCGTACATGTCAGTAATTGGCTTACTACACGCAATAAGTATGCCTCTAGCCTCTAAATACCTCGATGGAACCTTCCTAGAGACCTTATCGTAGGTTTTTTCTAGGTCGATGGACACAATATGTAAATTTTTCTTTCTCTTCCTATACTGCTCCACCGATATCCTAATAAGATGAATTAGTTCAGTTAAGGGAGTACATGGATCGGGCTAGTTCATATTTTTTTAAACACCACACCGAACCAAACAAAGTGTGTCGGGTTTTTAAATCTATAAATCAAATCAAACCAACAAAAATCGGGGTTTTTAACCTCCAGTTTTTTTGAGTTTCTCAGTTTTTTTCGGTAAGTGTTCATACACACCTATAATTCATTTGTGCTTCAAGTATTTTTTTATTTCTAAAAAGATACAACTATTTAAGGTATTTTTTTTTTGAAAAAATAACACAATATATGAATGAGTGATGAAAATAATATATTCAACAAAAAATAATAAAATTACATAAAATAAATATTGGATATTGATAAGTCATAATAAAGAAAAATCTGAATTTAAAAGTACTAAATCATACTAAATAAGTCTAATAAGTATTAATTACATGACTAAATATTAAATCAAAAAATAAATTAGTTTGTCTATTTATGCAAACTAAAGAATAGATATCCGACATTATTGTCACTTCTAGTGTTGAATTGAATATTTTTTTTAGCATTATTATTGATTTGAGTTTTATTTGGCTTACTAATAACTATGAGTTATAATTTAACCATTCAAAATTTTAAATTTAAACTTGAAGTAATATGTTGAAAGATAAAAACTATGAAAAAGCTTTAGAAATATTTATAAATTACGTCACAATAAATGTTTTTATGTATAAAGTATTTTTAAAATTATATATATGTAATATCGAGTTGGTTCAGTTTATTTTGGTTTATTTTAGTTAAAGTCAAACCAAACCTATTATAGTCGGAGTTTTTTTTTTCAATACCAAACTAAGTCGAATCAAACCATTAACCGGGTTTTTTTTTTCGGTTTCTATCGATTTGTTAATTTTATTTGATTTGCAGTTCGATTTTGTTCACTCGTAACTTCAGTGGTTAGCTTTCGAGATTATTTTTTTTATTAGTTTATTTCAAAGATAACGATTCACTTTTCTAAACATTTAATTAATGTCAGTTGAAATTCTCTTTTCATGCTTAGTGACCAACTTTTTTAGCCAATGAAGCATTTTAAGTTATAAATTTTGAAAACTTTAATAATGACAAAAATATTATGAGGGATTTTGACTAAAACAATTGACGTTCTGGACATGAACTCATGGATTAGGAAATTCACCTACTCCTACAAAATTACGAGAGATTTTGCTTAAAATACCTTTAATTTCTTGATTTAGTTTATACATTATTAAATTTTATAGATTTAATTAGGAATGAGTCAAGGACAAGAAAAAGAATGAAATGCCTTCTCAATCTTCTGAAATAGTAATTTATTTTGGATCAAATTTTAAAGACTAAATACTAATTAATTTGATCCAGCGGGAGTAACGTACTTCCTCTGTCTATTTTTACTAAATTAGTTTTATTAATTATATTTTGGAAATATACTATTATTAATAAAAGGCCTAATTAAAATGAAACGGATGGGGTACTTCATTATCCTTAATTAAGAATTCCATAATTAAGTCCCCTTTAGATAGAAAATTACTTTTGTTAGGGAGTATGACTTTGAACTTAATGGATCTCTAAGTGTGAGTATCAGACAACAAATAAGAAAAAACAAAAAGAAGAAACACCACATAATTAAGATTTGATTTCATCAAGAACTGTTTGCTCATTTCCAAAAGTTAATTAATGGGGTCATGTCAAAACACAAACAAAATCCTAGCATAATTTCCAAGGAGTAGTAGTGAACAAAGTGGAATTGGTTTGAGCTATTTTAAGGATTAGTGAACAAAACATAGATAGACACAGTTGGAAGAGTGGCCAATAGATTAGCTCAAATTGTGTACGTAAACAGTACTTTGAATAGATAGAGTTTAGATGAACACTGAGAACCTAACAATTTGTAGTACATGGGAAATCGAAAAAACTATTATAATTGCTCTTTTGTTTTGGTTAACAACTATAGTTACCTTTTTCTTCAAATAATAGGTGATTGAAGCTCAATAGAAATTGTTCAACTGTAATTATAAAATCAAAGAATCTAGACTTCACTTCTTTTTTAGCTAAAACAATTTTTTAAATAAATACTTAAATTGAATATGTATTACAGTTTGGTTATATAAAATATATTCTACACAAAAATGAATATTCTACTAATATCCTTGTAGACTGTATAAAAAATGATAACATCTGTTGTATTTATATCATTTTTGTGTAGAATATACTTTTGTATAAGATATATATATAACTATAAAAATATAATTTATTATAATTATATGTATAAAATATGTATCATATGTTATAAAAAAGAGCCAAAAAGTCAAAAACAAGAAGCGAAAAAATTAAGAAAAAAAAAGTAACAAAAAAAAAAAAAAAAGAGAAAAAGGAAGGGACCGAATTTCCCCAATTGATGAAGAAGGCTGGCATCGAATTTCTCCAATCGGGTTTCCATAATTGAGCATCAGACTGAATGGTAATTAGTGAAAACACTTTTTTTTTTTTTTTTTTACTATTTTGGTGGAATTAGTTTTCATTATTGATATATATGTGTCCTTTTCCTTAAAAAATATTGTGAATAGACTCGCAAACTTTTAAGTTATACTAATAAAATTTAAATGGTACTCCAATTTGAGAATTAGGTATTTGTGCACTTCGACCTAATTTAAATATGTGGGTTGAACAGAACTTAATAATTTAATTATATGAAATAATTATTTTAAAATTTAAAATTTATAAAATGTACTAATTCATCTGTTTTGTTTTAGGTGGTTTTTTTTTTTTTCAAAAGAATGTTATCTTACTATATATTCCTTAGTTCATTATTAATTGTCTATTATTTCTAAAATATATTTTTATTTTTAGTTGTCACTTGTCACTTTTGACATATCAAGAAAAGATAATATTTTTTTTATATTTTATCCTTATCATTAATTATTTATTCTCAAATTTTATTTTAAAAAATAATATTAAACATCAATTAAAAATAAAAAGATAAAATGACTTTGTCAATAATTATTTTTCTTAACGAGCATGCTAAGACCAAGTGTGATAACTAATTCTGAATGAAGGAAGTATAATTACAAGGCCAAAATACATAAATAATCAAATATAGACTTTATATTTACAAAGGTTTCAAAACATTACAAAAAGTGTCATACTTTATCTTTTTCTTTGAAATAACCTTACATGTACACGTTGCCATTTTTTAGACCTTATTCTAAGCCTGAAATCTCTCCACTTGTATCTTTCTTCATTATCACAACTACTACACCCCATTATAACAGCCAAATCCCTTCAACTTCTCGGATCTTCTTTCAAAATTCTCTCTCCACGTTTGACCATGACCGCATCTCTTCTCCATCTTTCTCTCCATTACCGCTCCTCCATACTTATTTCTGCTTGTCTCCCCAAAATTTTTAAGAAAACAAAATAATGAGATATGAGTCATGCATCGAGTTATAATTGATTTTCGGTCAGATCTGAATCATGATCAGAATTGTGATTGATTGTTTCGATTCATCAGAGCTTGAAGCTTCCTTGCAGAGTAGTGGGAAAATGTAGAGATGGGGGCGTTTGAAAAAGACTTTTCATGTCATTCCCATTTAGGTCCGATTCGGATCCCTCCGTTGTTTCCTTTTCCTTCCGCACATTCATCCAAGTTTCTTCTTCTTATTTTTTTCATTTTTCTTCTAACTAAGAAAACAGAATTATGGAATAGACCTGAGTCATGGCCGGAGTTAGTGATTGATTTCTTCATATTTGAGTCATGACTGAAGTTTGAAGCTCTCATGCTGGTGCAATGAAAATGACAAAGAGATACCACAAATACACTGATAAAATGGATACAATATTAGATTCTCAGTTATTTTAATACTAAATACATAAAATTGATACCGGATACATCTACATATATCTCACACATATTCAAAAGTTTATATACTCAAGCATTAGAACATTTAAGAGACAGAGCTTTAAAATATTCAAGATTCATAAGATTTAAAAATTAAAATTTGCAGATATTAAAGATATTTAAAATACGCAGACATTATAAATATTGATTAAAATATACAGGAAAACTTATTTAAAGATTCACGATACCTTAAAATATTTAAAATACATCAATCTTAAAATATCTAAAATACACAAAACTAAAATTACTTCAGATACCCAAAACTTAAAAAACTTATATCTAGAAAATTCGAGTCTTTATTGTCTTTAATATCTATGATACCTGTGCCAGTGCAATCTCGTGTCTCTTGTTATAGCAACCTACATTTTATAAATTATGATATAAAATGTAATTATGAATGAATTTATAACATTTGTGTAAGTTGGCTTAATTAAAAAGAATTTCATTTTTACATTCCTTTTTTACGTTTAATGAATCACAAACATAACTATATTGAGCACAAATTTAAAAATCTTACTTTTTGTTTTAAAATATCATGCTAGAGAGTAAATTTTTGATCAGTCTCTACCTCACTACATCCAAAAAAAGGAAAAAACACTACTCTCCCCACCTCCTCCACCATACGAGACCCCTCAAAGTGTCATTTTTTCTAACATATGAGTACTACTTCACACAAAAGAAACAACCACTCACTTCATTTATACCCTGTCATTTTTCTACAACTCTCTCTCTCTCTCTCTCTTCATATCCCTACAACTCCTCCCTTCAAATGATCCTCAAATCTCAAAGGAAAAATCCAAGAAATTTCTCATAAATCCAACAAATAACTCAAGAAACAACTAGCTTACAAGGAAAGGAGAAAAGGGGTGAAGAAACATTAAATCTGGCTATGTGCTAAAGTTGTAGTGACTCTCAAAAATCTGAACTATGACATATATGAGACAGAAAGAGCAAGAAAGGATATAATATGGAATTATTCCCAGCACAACCAGACTTATCCCTAAAAATTAGCCCACCAAACATCAAACCTTCATCATCAACTTGCAAGAGGAAAATTACAAGTAGTAGTAGTGGTGACACTTCTTCTTATTTTGAGCTCTCTTTATCCAATAATCCAACAAGACCTAATTATTCTTGTGACACTAATTCTTTCCATCATTTACATAATCTCCAAAATTACATTTTACAACAAAATCATCAAAGGATAACAAGTCCACAGCTTGGTTTCTTGATGCAACCCATAAGAGGAATTCCATTGTACCATCAAAATATATTTTCACAAAAGCCCTTTGATGATAGTACTACTATTAGTGGTGGTACTACATTTCCTATACCTTCTTCTCCTTGTATTTACAATAGTGTCAATAATAAGAATACAATTAGTTCTGGTGTCTCAACTAGGCCTAATTTTCATCAACAAGCTAGTGGGTTTTTGAGATCAAGATCATTTTATTCAAGATTTCCGGGCAAACGGAGCATGAGGGCTCCAAGAATGAGATGGACAAGTCATCTCCATGCTCGTTTTGTCCATGCTGTGGAGCTCTTGGGTGGCCATGAAAGTAGGTTTCTTGATCCTTATGTACTTATGATGTTTCGATTTTTATGTTTAAACGAATCAGGCGACTTGGAAACAGCCCCAGGTAGAAATACAAAGTAAAATTGTGTATGATAAACCTTTGTGATCGGGCCCTTTACTAAACTCCGCACATAGAAGAATTTTAGCTTAGTGCACCAGGCGTCATCTTTAAACGAATCAGAGCGACAAAGAATTCAAAAACTCGTTTTTTTCTCTATTTAATTATTCTTCTTGTTTCTTTACTAAGTATTACTCTTAAATATTGTTACTGTATATGTCATATTCCTTGATTTATTTACAAATTAGTATGGATGATATCTTGATTTTCTTTCAAATATACCCTGAAAAGAGAAGGAACACTGATTTTTTTTGGTAGTTGTACTTAACTAAGCTTGGCCATAAATTTTGAGACCGGAGCTTTTGAAGTGTTTAATGAAATTTAAGATTATGTTTGAACATGCATTTTATTAGCAAAAGTTTTGAAATATTGTGAATGAAAAAATCTAACACCAACATATCTAGAGTAATTCTACACATGGGGTCGAGAGAGGGTTATGCGGACCTTGCCGCTATCCAAAAATTGATCTGAATCGATTTGAAAACTTGAAAAATATTTGAAGATCCTATTTTTAAATTTTGATGAAATTTTATGATCAAACAGATTTTTAAATATAACTTTTCAAAATTAAATCCGATACCTATGACCAAACGCGAGCTAAGATTCATTATTAACTAAGTAAAATAATTGAGTAAATAGATCATATGAACTTAAATCTATTTTTTTTTTTTTTTTGTACTGCTTAGGAGCAACACCAAAGTCAGTTCTAGAGCTTATGGATGTCAAAGATGTCACCTTAGCACATGTCAAATCCCATTTACAGGTAATCTTGTATATATAGACCTTACTTGTTACCTTTCCTTATATATGTACCTCTTCATTTGAAGTTATTTTTCTCAATATAATGTGTTTAATTAACTCACGAAGCTAATTAGCTTTGAGAAAATGATTTTTGCAAAAAGGGTTTTTTGATTCTATAAACATTATTTCAAATTCCAATGTTATCTTTTTCTTCCTTTAATTTGTTAATATAACTGATGGTTCTGTGAGGCTATTATGCTGCTTTTTTCCTTGTTACTTTGGGAGAACCAAACATCCATTCATGTGTAGTGAAAGGAATAGTACTTGTAAAAAGTTAAAAAAGAGAAAGGCCTGGTTCAATTATAGGAGGAGAGAGAAGAGAAAGTCTCCTTCACACAAATGATTCATCAATAATTACATCACGTATATAAGGAAAATAGGATAGATTGAGAGATTATTTTGTTAATTACTACTTGGAATGATACGAAACTAATAAATTGAATCGACTATACATGGAAAATGGAGCTATTTAGAATCAAATCCAGGTGTTTATTACGGTATTGGACAATTCTATCACTCCCCAATATATGATTTTTTATTTATATTTTTTAACTGTAATAATAATTTTAAAATAGACAGAGTCCCTCAATTTACGTATAATTATAGTATAAGTCAAGGGACTGCGTTGGTTTTCTTTATAAAATAAAATAAAATAATCTTATTTATAAAAAAAAAAAATTGACAAATATCCATCGATTTATTTAAAAATAATTATTTTGAAAAGAAAATCGACAGAGTTGGTAGGTTTTCCTTCGGTTCTTTGGACAAACTTGGTCCATTGGTGTTCCTCTCTCAGTTTTTTCACTGCCTTGTCAATGTTACGGTTCGGGTGGTTATTTTTAAAAATTTATATTATATTAATTTTTTAATTATTTTTGAACTTTTCAAAATCATCCTGTTATTTTAATTTTTCTTTGACGTTGGTATGATTTGCTTAATTTTTGATATTTTATTTTAAAAATATATAAAAGCAGAACACACTATCATGTATATTGTGTATGAAAAATATTTTTATTGTTTAAAAAGTAATGAATCAAGAATAGAGATTCATCAAATTATTGTACAGCAGTGTAAAATAATATTAAGTAAAGACAAAAATATAACGTAGATCATGAAGAAATTTATCAACATGAAAAACTTAAGAATGAGTCTACATAAATTAATTATTCAATAAGAGAAATTTAAATCATAAGAGAGAAAAATATATAATAGCTTACATCTTCCTACTCAAGATCATTTAAGTACCTTGTAACTTACTAGTTACTACTCTAGAGTTGAGATACTAGAATTAATTTATTTGATCGGAGTAGTATAATAAATTTTAGAGTTTGACTTTAAGTGTTAATTATGTTGCCGCTTGCAGCCGCTTCCATGCATCTCCAGATATCTAAATTAAAGCAAAAAATTTTAAAATCTATTATTCTTAAACTTAATATATAAAAGATATATTTTACACATGTATTATTCAATACGGTTCAGTTATTTTTGGTTAGTTTTTATAAAATAAAAAACCTATCCAATTGTTAACTACAGTTATAAATTTATATAAAAAACCGTCGATTTTATCAAACAAAACCTAAAAATCGATTTGATACGATAAGATTTGGTTGTTTTTTTAAAACCATTAACACCCCTAGCTTTTAGTGATGAAAAATCTTCTATTCTTTCTTAGTCAAACTAAATTATATCCATTAAGTTAGCAAGCTTTAGACCATAGATCAATTTAAAGAAGATTTTAAATATTTGTTTTGCCATAGTAAAAATTAGATTTTTAAGTAACTATAAATTGGCTCAAACTAGTTTTTGGGACTTTCACTTACAAAATTTAATTTTTTTCAAGTAAAATAAATGTTCAAACATAATTTCAAAACTCAAAATTTCATGTTTCCAACTTCAAAATCATATAATATATTGATGGTATAAATTTATTTAAAATTATTAATGCTAATGCTATGACTATTAATAGTACTAGTATTTTGAAGCACTTGTAAGTTACTGTCAATTTTTTTCTTTTTTGTATTTTCATAGAAAGAAAGAAAGTACTAGTAGTACAGAACAGAGTGATCATATCTCATGATATCTTTAAGAATTGCTAGCAATATAGGAGACTCTTTCAAAAACTGCTTATGATGGTCCTTTGTCATAGCATTAATGTACATATATGCTATTTGTGCAAGTGTTCATGATATATGATGAAATGTCGTTTATACATGCACACAGATAACATATACATACATGAATATATACCACATTACATGGGGTGGCATGAGGAAAGGTGTTCATCATTTCTCTATAATGTTCATCATTTCTCTATAAACAATCTCCAAAAACTACATAGTATTGTTTGTACTAGAGAAGCACCTTAATTTTCTATGGACATGTTTTTTCACTTGACATTTGTTTGTTTGTTTTAGGGAACTACATTACTACCTTCCAACTATGACATTTTTTTTCCAGATAGAGACGCTCATAAAACCTCCGCAAAGTTAATTTGATTACTATTTTTTTTTTTTTTGTTTAAAATTAGTTAGCATGTTTTATTTTTTTAAAATTAATTTAACTAATTTTTAATGTTAAATTAAATTAGATTAATTTAATATTTTAAAATTAAAATTTAGATATTTACAAACTATATGAAAATTATAAGTTGCAATATTTCTTTTTTTAATATAATTTATCTTAAAATGTTAGTTAAAATTTAATTTGATAGTATGGAAATATTAATTTCTTTGCAGATGTACCGGACAGTAAAGACAACTGATAGAGAAGCTTCTTCAGATTAATTATTCAACGCTCTACTACTGTATCTTTTTTTCATATTTGATTTTATTATGCACACTTGAATCGAGAGTTTTTTTAGATATTACACTAGCTAAGTTGTTGTAGCATATGATTAAATTATTATTTAGGCTATTTCTCTAGAAAAAACATTGAGTTCTTTCATAAACAAATTAATTTTTGTCTTTTTATTTTTTCAAGAAGCAAGTTTTAATTAATTAAGGTGCATAATAATATATAGTTTTTAAATTTTTTTGTATAATTTTGGCCAATCAGAGGTCTTCGATAATGGGTCATCTGGAGATACATCAGAATATTGATGGTTAAAACTGAGGAATATTCAAGAAAAGCGTGAATTAACAATTCAACAAGTTAGAGGGAATATTCATCATGATTAATATTTTTCAGGGGTCAATGGAGCAACTCTTCATGGTGAACATCTAGATGTTATTACTCCTTAATTGTAAAAAATTATTTTGAACAAAGTGAATAACTTTTATGACTAAAGAAGTTCTTAGTATCAAAGCTAGTAAAAAAGTGATGGCTCCATATGTGGAAAATTTTTGTGCCAAAGGCAAAGAAGCTAGCTGGTAGGCCAGCCAATAGTGAACTTAAAGAATTTTTTAGTGGTATATTATTGTTATAAATTATGATCTACTAAAATTTTTCTGGCTATTAAGTCATGTTTATCATAACAATATTAAGGAAAGCCTTATAAATTAGCTGCTATGTGACAAAGGGTTTAAGCTGTAAAAATACCTTCTACCTTCTGTATAAATGTATAGCAATAGTATGTATAATAGACTTTTATAGTATGACATTTTTTTCAAACCCGACGCATGATGAAAATTTTAGTACACTGACTTTTTTTTCCTCATTGGTCATAAACAATTATGATCTATTTTATTACACTCCCTTCGTCTTATTTTATGTGACACCCTTTATTTCTTTTTCAGCCTGTTTAAAAGAGAATGTCACCTTACTATAAATATAAATAATTTAACTTTTTTAAAATTCTCCTTTTACTCTTAATGAAATGATTTGCAATCATATCAATGTTAAAAAATTATTTTAAACCAAAATTTCAAAGAATTTTTTTAAAATATCATATTAAATTAAAAAAAATACCACGTAACATAAAACAAAATGATCATCAATTTAACATGATAAGTGTAAATTTTTAAATAGCGTATAAAAGGAACTTTTCTTTTTCAATGTCATATATGTAGTTAATGCCACTGCCTTGGGTGGGTGCAACTTTTGATTACTATAGCACAAAAAGGATATGATGAGTGAAGTGAAGAACAATCACCAAAGTAAATAGAAAACTTTTTAAATTTTTTTTTTAAAATTAAAATAAGACAATAAATTAAAAAAAGATGGTTGTCTTTTCTCAGAAATTTGTTTTTCTTTCTCCTTGTGCATGCATGGTGGCCACAAATAGAAAAAAGTTATTCTCTTCTACAGCAATAGCCTTTATAGATATGTATATATTAAGAAATTTACTAATTATAAAATATGTTTAATAGTAAATTCAATTATTATTATAGAATTAAACCCATCATTTCAAATGTCGAATTTGTCTAGAAGCTCATGCTCAAAATATATATTAAGGGTCGGAATGTAATTAAAGAAACAATTCAAGGAGAGACTTATTCTGGAGTTAAAAAAAGTTTTGATTCCTTAAATATCATTGCTTAATGAACCAAATATGATTAGGTAAATAATTCAAGTGTTTAATGCATAGAAAGAAAAACTATTTTATATCAAACGTATGGAGGCAGGCTTTATAATGTACAACATGAAAGTGGTCGATAAAATATTCCCCTCACGTAAATTATACTATATTCTTCTAAGTCTATTTGTCCTGATTATTCCTTTCATGTCTCAAACTTCTTTTATGATTATCCCTTAAAAAAAAAAAAGTCCTAACTATAGTAGAACGATTCTGAAAAGTTGGTTAAGTCACAAAATATCAGCTGAAGTGAAGTCATAAAGCATAACATAGACAAACACAAAGATGCCTAATTTGAAGTTGTTCATCACATTTTGGGAATTAAGGCATTCACAATGAAAAAGAAATTGAAAATCTTAGTGGTTTAGTTGGTTGTCTATATGTTTGAACTTTTCCATTTCCCCTTCCCTGTTTGAAGTTGATCATCTCATTTTGGGAATTAAGGCATTCACAATGAAAAAGAAATTGGAAATCTTATTCGTTTAGTTGGTTGTCTATATATTTGAACTTTTCCATTTCCCTTTCCCTGCCCAACCTTTTTTTTTTTAGAAAGTGATAGTACTACTATTCAAATCATTATGCTCTGACAAGGGAGCTTTAATTTGTTAACATAAAGAAAAAGAAAGAAACTTGAGAAATAAATAAAATAGAAGGGAAAGGAAAAAAGAGTGCTAAAGAAAGACAAAAAAAAAAAACTACAAAAGGAGTAGAGTGGAAAAACAAAATACTTGTGACCTCAAATCATGTATTGTATTATTCCTCTAGAAAAACAAAGAAATTGATTAATTGAGTTTGTGTACTATTCTTATTAAGAGTAGATTAGTGAGTACAGAGTCAAAAGGGCACTTTCTTTGCTCAATGAAATACGTAGAGTGGAAAAAAAAGTATTTGTGACCATAAATCAAGTGTTGTATTATTCCTCTAGAGAAATAATTGTCACGACCCAAAAATCGAAAAGTGATGGCGTCTACGCCCACCTGTAAACAAGCCTAATCCCCGGCTCAAAGCGCGTAGCGGTGGACCAGTACCTGTAACCCCGAAGAGGAATAAGGAAGAGAAAGAGACAACTCAACAAATCAAATAGAAACACACTTCCCAAAACCTGGTGTCATGGCCGATGAACTACTATAAATATATCTAACTAGAACAGGATACAAGTCTGTATGACCAAAGATATATATATATACAAAAGCTATCCCAAGCTCGAAATGGAACAACTCTAATACAGAAGAAGACCAGAAGCAACAAGGAAGTCTGATGCTCACCGTATCTCCGGAACAACACAACTTTATCTGGCTCGATCGAGACCCCGTTGCTGACTCATGCCCGGATTTGCACCTAAAGAATGCAGAAGTGTAGTATGAGTACCAAAACAACTGGTACTCAGTAGGCATAGACCGACTGAATAGCAATAAGCATAAACAAGGTAAAACCGATCAATACAAAAGAAAGGGCAACAACAAACTGGCAATAATCAACTCATAGATAGTCAAATAGCATGCCACTTACCTGGGTCCTCATGAAACCATAACCAGGTGAAACTACGAACAAATAATGCTAGGTAAATCTCAAAAGTACACTAACAGCTCGTATAACCTGAAAGTACTTCCCAAGGGGTGCTACAGGATACCTCAATACCCATAAGTTGTCTCCCTCGGTGACCCATGACACTGCAGAATCATATATATATATATAAATCGAGTCCCACCAAGATGTGAAGAACATCTACAGAAGATCTCTATCCGTATACTTACCCTTCTGTCATGGTCCAATTTCGCGGATCATGACGGCACCTACTATCCCACCAGTAGGAGAACCAACCCGCAGTCTGTAGCCGAAACGGAGGACTACTATATCAAATGCGAAAAGCACAATTTTTAAAATAACAATGTATATGTGAATAAAGCAGAAGTAATAGAGTCGAAATAATATTCTTAAAACCCAGTATCAGTGTCATATGAACCACTAAGTACAGAACAAAAAATCAAAATATTTAATATAACTATATCTCCTAAAATACGGGGAGATCAAATAGAAATGCTAATGCCGAAGAGAAGTAGGTAAAGTCGGACGCGAAGCGCACCCTGAATCTCTGGAGTAGAATGTAATCTGCACGAACAACGATCTGTAATCACGGTCGGGCACCTGTACTCGAATCTGCATATGTGCAAGTGTAGTATAAGTACAAGTACAAGTTGCCGAAGTAACCCGTACCCAGTAGGCTTCGAGGTCCCACTGAGCATATAATAATAAAGGATTTTCCTCCAGTTTCTGCCTTAGAAATTAGGAGAAAAGACGAATTTTTGGTTTTTAAATTGAATGGCTAAAGGGGTTGCAGTTATTTAAAGGCACTGCTAATCTTGCTGGGG
>JBDJHY010000106.1:14720178-14734415 GCA_039654485.1 Withania somnifera | reverse complement strand
CTCAAATCTAACCTATTTAGCAGCATCTTCTCCATTACTCACCTTCTCCTTCAATGCCTTTATTCGATCATAGATGATACTTCCTTGAGAGAGTGATAGTGGGTGAAGTACATATTATGATCATCTTTCCCTAGGGAGTAGGTATTTGTTCTTCCATAATGTTTTGTTGCTCAATCATATTGCCACGGTCTTTCAAGAAGTATATGACAAGCTTGCGTAGGGACTACATTACATAGGAGTTCATCATGATAGTTCTCAATCTTCAACTTGATCTTCAATTATCGATGTACTTTCATTTCTCCACATTCATTAAACTATTGGAGCTTGTATGCAGTGGCATGCACGGTGGTGGTTAGCTTCAAGTGATCTACCATGGTAGTACTAGTAATATTGGAACAACTTTCACTATCAATAATCACATTGCAAACACTATCCTTGATAAGGCATTTGGAATGGAAGAGTGTCTCCTTTTGGCTTGAATCATCCATAGCTTTTAAAATCCTCATCCAGTGAACCACATAATTTGGAATGGTGGTCTCTCCTTCTTACGACCATTCATTACTAACCGGCAATCTCTTCCTCATCATGCCACTAGGAACCGAGATTTCTCTTTTCTCTCCTTTGGAGCCACTCTTCTTCTTCACTTTTGAATCATTCTCATCCGATTGAGGATCACTATCTTCTCCTTCTCTTAGAAATCATGGCGCTCCATCTCTAAGGGTCATATTTCTCATGCTCAGACACTCACTTATCTTGTATCCTAAGTCTTTGTATTTAAAATATTGAAATCCTCTAGGCTTAGCAAAAGTAGGATTGCTACCTCTTTCTTTAGTAGTTGTTGGTGGTAGATTCCTTCCAAATGTGTTCTTCTCAGACGACTTCTTGACATCTTTCTCGGTGTTTCACTTTGAAGAAGATTGGGTGACATCTTTACTCTTACCCAAGTGTTTGGAGAAGAATAACTTTGAGGTTTAAAAGTCTTTTTATCCTCATTCTTTCTTTTTATATCAACCGCTCTATCGAAGATTTCATCAAGACTTTCAAACTTGTCACAAATCATTTGAGAAGTAATGTCGTAGTTCAACCCACTCCGAAATCTAGCATTGTTGTTGCAGGGATCTTCAACAAGTTCATACCTCATGAGTAAGCTTTGGAATTCATCATAATACGTTTCAACCTTCCGGTTCCTTGCTTCAAGCTATACACCTTGGTACGCAACTCTTGATAATAACTTAGAGGTATATATTTACATCTCATCGCCACTTTAATCTCTCCCCAAAGTGGTGGATGTACATAACCATGGTTCAGAAGTTTCTCCATTGATAGTCCCGCCATGTAGAGGCATAACTTTTGAATTGGGAAATAGCATAGGAAGGATTTTTTAACCTCGAGCAATTCGTTGGTTTGGAAGATCAGTTCATATTGTGTTTTCTTATTGAGATAAACATCGGAGTTACTCTCTTTCTTGAATGGGGAAAAAGTTACCTTAATGGAGTTGAGACCCAAATCTCTCCCATCTTGATCTCCTTTACCTCCTTGAACTCTTGTCCTCTTCCTTGGTATTGTTAGTTTGTGCCTTTTCTCCGAAATTCCAATCATCTCGCATTTCCTCTTTTATCTCCTATTGTCTCTTATTTTTCTCTTTTTCTACTCTTTGGGGTGGTGGATCTTGGTGAGAGAGGTTTATATTTTCATGCTGTGGAGTTTGTTCTTGGGGGTACACATTTCTAATAGCATGGTGTGTGTTTTGGTTTCTTAGTGGATGTTATTTGGGTGAGTGGGGAAGAACGTATGGTTAAAGGTTTCAGGTGTCATTAGTGTGGAAGTATTTTTTCCGTGCATACTTGTAGTGGCTTGGTTGGAAACTTGCGGAGTAGAAGTCGAGGCACTCCCTCTTACTTACGTCGACACTATCCTTTCATTCATGTTTTCTAACCTTCAATTTATATGAGCAAGCATTGCCACAAGGTTTTCCATTAAACTCCTTTCTGTAGGAATTCAAGTTTCTCCTCATTCTGACATGGTACATAGTAAAGCCACTCAACAAAGCGAACAAACACATTAGGTAGTTAAACAACCTTATAACAATTAGTTCTTCTCACCTTGATGAGTCGTTGTCACAATTGGTATGCTTGAGGTTGACAAATGTGTGCGCGCTCTTTCAATTACTTGGTCTTAATTACGGCCTTGGGTTGGAGTGGATTCTTATCGACTCTTCAATGGACCACAATCAAGAAGTGGTACTTGAAACAAGAAATAAACTACGAGACTAAAAGAGAAAAATAGAAAAGAGAGTAAATAATCGAGAAAGAAAACGGATCAAAACTAATTAATTAATCAAGTAAGAATGATTACTTGTTGTTAATTAGTGTTTGAAATAAAAAAAATTTAAACTAAAAATCAATGAAAGACTAGTAATTTGATTGAATGAGAGTTAGTTTAAAACTACCTGAGGTAAATTAAACTGGGGGTTGGACAAGAGGGCTTGGGCGAAACGTCCAACAGGCTGCCCAATTACTCCCACTATCCAGTTTGTGTTTTGTTAGGTGACACCCCCTTACGGCGAATCTTCCATCCCCAGGCGATATACATGAAACTTTTTACTTCTGGGACGAGCTGTCTGGAACTTGAAGTTGCAATAACAATGTAATTCTTCCAAGGATGCTTTTATGGGTCCCTTTTTACTTAGTGTTTAACTTTGGGAAAGTTTTAACACTTTTGGGTAAGATTTTTTGGATCAAATGTACTATTTGGTCTTCTTTCTCACATGAGGAATTGAACATCAAGAACACCTTCAAAATTCCAAAAACCTATACCCTACCAAATCAACTCGAAATTCAACTAGACTTTAACCACAACTTCATCTTGTGATAGGGAACACAACCCACTACTTTTTAACCTCATAAAACACCTAGATCAAAGACCCTCTTCTCAAGCTTCAAAATCCAACAATGGTAACTTATTCAAAACAACTCGGATTGACACTAAATTTGAGATTTAGACTCTATGAACGAAGGGGAACACTATTCAAAATCTCAATTCAAAAAACAAATACAAAAACATTGCAGATAATTTCAGGTATATTTTTTCTTACTTAATAGATATCACAAACCCAAGAGGAACTTCGTAGGAACGAATTTGTATGAGGCTCTGATACCAGATGATATAAAACGGATACGGAAGAAAAAATTAACGATAATAAAGGAAATAACAAGAACATAAAAGATAGATAATGTGACATAACGGTAGGAAATCGTAGTAGAACTCAAGGGTGTATCAAACCCAAGAACCCATTAGATTAATTCTGTCCAAGAACCACACTCTTACGATGACCTCAAAGGAATAGAAATCCCAAGAAACTAAGGTTTTTACACAAGTTACCAACCAAAAGTTTACCAAAATCTCAATACTGAACAAGAGTGTTTTGTAATCAATATTCATCAAAATCTAATGCAAAATTAAACCTACTTAGGCAATCTATAGTGCTAGGCAAATTATTACAAGATTAGCCTTCATAGGCTTAATTAACTAAATAAATGGGTTGAAATCAGAGATGCTTAGTTGGGAAAGGTTGCATAGGCGAAACGTCCATGGGGTTGTTTGTTGTTGGGGGAAACGTCCATTACTTCGTCCAAAGGAATCCACTAAACTACCCAGTCTAATTTGGAAGGCCCCCATTGGGCAAACCGTCCTGGACCAGGCGGTTCGTTCCTTTGGCCGTCCAGCATCACTCATTCAGGATTTTCATCCCCTCTTGTTCCTAGATCCTCCTTGGTCCTTGGAACCCTATACAAGGGGCTAGCGCGCAATGGCTTTCTCTGATAGAGGCTCGCTTCTTCAAGTTCAAGTTCTGCTTGTTGCTTTTCATTTTGATAGGGTGTGTTTTTCCACACTATCCTCCATATGAAATTAGGTCCTTCTATCTCCAAAAGCTCATCCAAAGTGTCCTTGTGCATGAGAAACTTTGCAGCTTTTGTAGTTCATTGGCTTGGTTTCGGGTGAAGGACCTTGTACCATGCATAGGGTGAGAATATTCATATCAAATGTTCATTCTAATACAACTTAAATCAATTCTATCAAGAGCTAATAATACTAGATCAACTATAAATCAAATTGGAACCTAAAAACTTTGATCAATCAATGACTCATTTTTTGTTGTTCTATATGACATATTCAGTATAATTTTACAAACGAAATTTGAAAGAATGATGTGTGTAACAATTTTATTCATATTTTTAAAGATGGATAAGTTATATTCAATAGTCAAATGACTCATGTAACATATAACAAAAATGAACTATGGAGAGCCCGTGTCGAAAAAAATAACAAAAGATAATATGAAATCGAAGTAAATAAAACAACATGTATTACTAAAATCAAAGGATAAAACAATATGATAATAATTAGGAGTGTACATGGACCGCTTTAGTTCGGGTTTTTTTAAAAAAAAACATCAAATCAAACCATATATATCAGGTTTTAAATTCTATAAACCAAATCAAACTAATAAAACTTGAGTTGTTTTGACCTCGATTTTTTACAGATCTTTTTGGGGTTTTCGGGTTTTTTCCGGTAGTGTTTATATAAACATATATTTCACTTGTACTTCAAATAGTTATTTATTCCTAGAAAGATACAATTATTTAAGGTGTCTTTTGAAAAAATAACACAATATATGAAATAAGTTATGAAAATAAGATATTCAATAATTTATTTTTACATAAAATAAATATTGTATATTGATACATCATAATAAAGTAATCATAATTTAAAAGTATTAAATCATACTAAATAAGTCTAACAAATATTAATTACATGACTAAATATTAAATCAAAAAATAAATTAGTTTGTGTATTTATGCAAAACTAAAGAATAGATATCCAACATTATTGTTATTTCTAGTGTTGAATTGGATATTTTTTGTTAACATTATTATCTATTTGAGTTTTATTTGACTTACTAATATCTATGAGTTATAATTTGACCATTCGAAATTTTTAATTGAAATTTGAAATAATATGTTGAAAGATAAAAACTATGAATTTTTTTAGAGATATTTATAAATTTACTTCATAATAAGTATTGTTATGTATAAAATATTTTTAAAACTGTATATACGTCATATTGGGTTGGTTCTATTTAATTTGGTATATTTTAATTAATGGCAAACTAAACCAATTATAATCGGGTTTCTTTCAACATCAAATCAAGTCAAATCAAATCATTAATTTTTTTCCACTAAATTTATTAGTTTAATTCGATTTGCAATTCAGTTTTATTCACCCTAATAATATTAATAATAAATATTGATAAGTAAATTACACAGCATCTACTACTTACTAACTTTATACTATAATCCTAATTTTTCATATTCTATTCATTGTGTAGTTATATAAAAAGAGATGTTGGATTATATTAATCATGTACATATTTATGAGTTGTTCACACTTACCAATCAACTGCTACGTTTAATGAGGAATTATTTGACCCCAGAAAGCTTTTACTTCTTCCTTGCAAAGTGTGTTAATAACTAAGTCAACCAAAACAAAAGTTTACAAATGTGATCTATGAAGATTATTAAGGGCTTGTTGGCATTTCTTTTAAAAAATTAATTTATAAAAAGTAATTTTTTAAAAAACAAATTTTAATAATTTTTAAGTTAAAAAAATAAAAAATAAAAAATAACCTATTGTTGACTTTAAGTTTTTATAAATTAACTTTAATTTTTTTTTTATAATATTCAAATATTTTTAAAGACTGAGTATGAGTTGGGTTGACCGAATTACCCTATGTCAACCAATAAACCAAAAAAAGAAAGAAATGGAAATCTCTAATACTCCTGTTATGTTCTTTGCAACAAATGACAAAATATCCCTTTTTTATAATTGAAGTAACTAGTAACTACCACCTGTTAACTAAAAAATAATTGGACCACTTGGCCCTACACCTACTGCAACAAATAATTCATTCAACTAATTTCAAAAGAATTTGATTGGCTAAATGTCTAATCAAGATTATCACTTTTACTGTAAACAAAGGGTACTTTGGGAAACCAGAAAGTACATGTGACGCTTCCTCCTTTTGACAAGAAAACCTGATTGCTGATTAGTGAAAAGATCCTATGGACGTGTCAACTATTTGATTATAAATTTTTAGTAAAAAGACGAAATAGCCTTGACGGATTTCGGATAATTACTCCCATTCTCATTTTACGTAATATTAGTTTATTATTATTTTTAATTATAATAAATAACACTTTTTAAAACCAATTAAAATATAATGCGGCATACAATGTGACGGGAGGAGGATAGGTGATTACCAGACTCGTGCACTTTTTTCAGAGGTTAGTCAATAATTTTGTGGGTATACATATGTAGGGAACACTAACATAGGACCAACCTTTCTTTGTGAAAGGGTTGGAATCCTATGTGGTTGAACTATATTTATTTATCCTTATTATAGGACCCTTGTCTTTGATTTAGGATTTAAATTAAGTTTTTAGTTAATCAATTAATCAAAATTCCAATTGGAGGATTTATATCTCAGCATCATCATCCTGTGTTGTTGATTGGACAAAGATAGGAGAGCATAGGAGCATATATATATGTACCTGCTTTCACATGTTTTTAAAAGCAAACAAATTTATGCTAGGCTGTACAAGTCTTTTTTTTTTTGTCACCAAGAGTTTGGCAGCCAAATACAACTCTGGAATTTATTCTTCTTTCTTTTATTAAACAAGGGCCAGCCATGTCTGCTATTGTTGTTTGTGGAAATTTTTAAGAGAAAAAAACAACATATGCTTGTGGATATTTCTCAGTTGCTGCCATATATATGTGTGTGTGTAGTTAGTGATGTATCCATATTCTCACCTTTTGGGAAAATCTTCTTTTGCATTTTAGTATTTTTCACACACATGTTTACTAACATATTAATCAAGGTTATACTTTTTTATTCCCTTAGCTTTCATTAGTTGGCATACATTTTTAAGATACACATGTATGTTATTAGGTGGAAGTTTGCTTTCAATTTGGGACAGGGGCGTGGGTGTTTCAAAGGTTCGAATAAATATAATGACGTTCAAAGTATTAAGGTTTCACCTGAAAACCAAAGCTCTCAACTATCTTTTTCATTTTCATGATGTTTTTTTAAATATTATATCAAATTTCGTATATTTCTTTTATATAATTATAGGTGTCAAATTTAAAGAATACCAGGACACCATTGAATTGCACCTAGGTCCCCCTCTATATATACTTGAAAATTATATGGTGCCATGTCCCCCTACATCTTCATCATGTGTGTGGAAGTTCTTTCTAGGAAAATTGATCACCAACAGTATCCATCAACAACTGATTCCCTATCAAAATCAGAGTTCTGGACCAAAAATCTCTCACATCTGATGATTTTGACTCGAGTTGCAATCCTATTGACTATTGAAGATGAGTTATGATACTTTTACACGATTTATAACTTTAGAAATATCATTCCAAAAGAATTTAAGTTCTAGTTCATCATATATGTCCTTTAAAAATCAATTCCAGTTAACACTATTTAATAAGAATTGATTGACAATTTGCAATAAATTCTAAGTAACCTATTATAACATATCAAATTAATCACATAAATAGTGTAAAGATTATGTAAACTTCCAATAAATAGCTTAAATATATTCTAAAGAATTTAGAAATTGATGTTCAAATAATTACATTTGACTTGCCAACATTTTTCACCCACTCTCTAAAATGGTCAACAGATTATGAGGATAGTTCAGCTACACGCAAAAAAATAAAAATAAAAAATTCTAGAGTTATTTTTGTATAAAACAATAATTTTACTAATTACAAAATATAATAATGATTTGTGTATTTACAAAATGTAACAATAATTTATTTCAAAATGTAGCAGAATATAGTATATCACGCAAGGCGAAGTATACTGTATTCATGCTTAACAAAAAAAACGCTATATTCATATCACGGTATCTTCACCGTATGGAACTTGTATTTTATCAAATAACATGTAAATCATCACCAGAAATTATTCAAATTTCCTCTAAAAATCAATTGTATTGTCACTGTATTTTATGAAATACACATATATTTTAGGATTGAAATAAGAAAATATACCAAATAGAATGTATTTATTACTAAATTCAAACTCGCACTAAATCTTTGATCCACCATGTCCATGCTTGCATATCAAGCGAAGCATAAACAATATAATATGAAAATTTAATATTCAATAATCTAAAAATTAGAATCAAAATAAATCTAACTCTATCTCAAGAAACTAGACGGTGAGATAAAAATTATCCAAAATTAAATAAGTAAATTAGATCAAGTCTTTCATTCATAAACTATATGGGAATCTAAAAAAAAAAAATCAACTAGGGAATACCTTAATGAGTACAACTGGAATTAGCAACAAGATGCTATTAGAAAGAAGAGAATTTGCAACTCCAATTCTCCTTAGGTGACAGTTGTGATTCAGAGGTCTGTTTTTATCTTATTCTGTTTCCAAAATTTTTTCTACATTCTTTCTTTATATAATACAATACTTTCTCTCACATTCTTAGTGACTGATTTCTCAAGGAATCTCCATACCATTAAGGTAAAACCTTTTTTTAAAACTATTCAATAATGCATCCTTGTACCTACCATTTTATCCGCATTTAAAAAAAAATTGATAAAATTTATTATATTCTAAAGTATAAATAAAGTGTGTGACTTAATAATCAAGTTGATAATTATGAGACTTCAGGCTTAAATTTTAATAAAAATAAAATTATTAAATAATTTTTTTTTATCTATCCTATATAATTAATCGACATACATATAAATTGATTTAAACATTCAATGATAATAATAAAAGAGAATAAAATTATCCCATTATCCAATCAACAGCTCCACTAATCACCCTACTAGTATCACAGAGTTTAATTTGGGAATATTTATTGATCTTAGGTGCACAATATTCAAAACTGACTAGTTCATCACCCTTGTCATGATTTAGCCATTTCTAGAACAAATCTTTGTCCAATCAAATTCCACCATTTAGACGTTTACATTTAACCAATCACAACTTTATATGGAAAGTAAAAGTTTGAGAAAACTAGCACTATATCATTGATAATCATAGACATTAACACTGTTCCATCTGCACCATTGCAGTTGAACCTTAAGAGGACCATGGAAACGAGAAAACCAGAGAGGGAATTTTAGGGAGAGTTGTATATAAGAATGAAAAGCTAACCACATCAATTGGTCTCAGCTATATTTATAATCCTTCAGCTGACTTAGCTTACTAAGCTACCAATTTATAGCTACTACAATGAGTTAACTAACTGATAATAGCTACACTTCTAACTAACTTGACAACTGGCTCTAACTAACTTGAATTGCTGGCTCCAACTAATTATCTGACACCTACACTATCTTCAAAACCTTCCCTCAAGTCAGGAGATGCAAAAATATTTTGAGTCTTAGCTTGGATATCAATTAAGTTACTGAGAAGTGAGCAACCCTTTAGTGAGAATATCTGTTGGCTGTTCTAAAGAGACTAATTACACTGTATTTATAAAGTCAAAGTTGTATCGTCTCACGAATGAAATGACAATCAATATCTATGTTCTTTGTACGCTCATGAAATATCAGATTTGTTGCAGCTTGAATTGATGATTTGCTATCACTAAACACATTAGCTGGCAACGGAACAGATAATCCCAACTCCTTAAACAAACCAACAAGCCACATTACTTTCAGTCACCGTAGTAGCAATGCTTCTATATTCTGCTTCTGCTGAATTCCTTGATGTAGTAAGCCATTTCTTTGACCTCCAAGAGATAAGTGTCCTTCCAAGGTGCGAAGGACATAAGTAATCTCATCCCTTGTAATTGTTTAATATACCTTACTACTCTAATTGCAACCTCCATATGAGATGATCTAGGTGCATGCATGAACTGACTTAAGGTTTTGCACTGCATAGGATATATCAAGCCTTGTTACAGTTAAATAAAGTAACTTTCCAACCAGCCTTTGATAGGCACCTGAATCTTCTAAAACAGGATCTTGTTACAGTTAAATAAACTAATTCAAGGGCATATTTCCTTTGATGCATCAAGATTCCTTCATTACTCCTAGCAAATTCAATGCCCAAATGATTATTCAGATCACCTAGATCATTAATCTTGAAATTATTATGCAATACACCTTTGTTATCTTGTATGAGAACTAAGTTATTACCTGTATTTAACAAGTCATCAACATAAATCAAGACAAATAATTTCTTCCCTTCTGTATTCTTAATGAACAATGTGTAATCTAAAAGACTCTGTGAGAATCCAGACTTTAAAGAGTAGTAGTAAATTTAGATTTCACTACATATAGGCCTTCTTAAGTCCATATAATAACTTAAGTAGCTTACATACATAGACATGATAACTTGTGTGAATCATTTTTTTAATCCGTTCTTTGAATGCAAAGGGCGAAGAAAAAAAAGAAATATTTTTATAAAAAAAAAAAAAAACATGCGGTTTTGTTCTAACAGAGACATTGAAGGAAGAAAAGAATTGACGAATTTTTGAAATGATTTTGTTAAACTGAATTAGTTTTAAAAAAATTAACAAGTTATTATTTCATTTTTTTTTTCTCTATTTTAATTAGTGAAGTACTAAGTGAGTGAGATACTTCAGAAACGATAAAGGATAGGTAAGACAAATATTCTTACAAACTAAACTATTGAACGACATTTTTTAATGACCATGTAAATTTTTTAAAAGACGAATAATATAGATCGGAGATAGGTATGATTTTTGAAACTTTTTAAATGTTATTTTCCATAAATGAAGAAATGTTTAATGCAATGTTTTAACATAATGTGATGTGAAGTGAAGGGAAGTGAAAATTTCACACCTAATTAAGAGGTAAAGTATGATTATACGAAAAGAAGAAAGGGTTAATTGAATATCCGATTCTAGAAGTTATATAACAAAAAAAATTAGGACATGGAAATAATTTTCTCCTCGATCGTATCTCATGTGGTCCAAACATCCATTGTGTAGCCTTATTTTTATATATAAATATATACTTATAAAAAAGAACGCAAACATTGTCACGATCTAAATCACGGATCAGATATGAATTTTATTTTAATTAAATAGGAAAATTCTTATCACTCAATCAGTTTTAATGTCGAACCCTCTTTCAAATGAAATTGATAAAAATAATTCCCTCCCTGTCCTTTCTATGTGGCATATTTTTCTTTTTAGTCCAACCTAAAAAGGATGTCACATTTTAAAATTTAGAAACAATTTAGCTAAAGTTTTCTTTTATCCTTAAAGAAATAATTTTAACCATACAAAAGCTTAAAAATTATTTTCAATCATAAGTTTAAAAGTTTTTATTTTTTTAAAATTTTTATGTTAAATTAAATTATAATACATAAAATAAAATGAAGAAAATAATAGAAATAAAACAATTTCCATTACTAGATAAGTTTTATATCATATATATATTTGAAAAAATGCTTTCAATATTTATGGTTAAAGGGGAGCAAAGAGTCAAGTAGACTTTGGGAAAGTGAAAGAATGTAGTAATTGAAATCATGTAGTATATAGTATTTCAAGTACTTAATTCAACTCGTGTCTTCTTTGGTCCATCATATATGAACAAGAGATTTGATCGGTTGATATTTTTTTGTGAAAAAAAAAAGAACATATTGGAAGAATCAAATGTTTAAAGGTAGGGCTGTTCATGGTTTGGTTAAAAATTAAATTAAATTACAAATTAAAATAAATTAAGTAAAAAATTAATATTTGATTTGATTTGATATAGTTTGGTTTGGCTTGATTTTAAATTTTAAAAATTAATTCTATTTGATTTGATTTTGATTTTACTAGAAAATATCAAAAAAATAATTACATCGAACCGATAAATTATATATTATTTTTTATATATTATTCTTAAAGATAATATAAATATTTTTTACACTTTAATCATGAACTTAACTTTAGTATTTTGAAAAAAGTTCTCAAACTTCCCACTTTAGCAATTGGTATTTTGGTGGTTGTTTCCCCACAAAAACATTCACTGGCGGTAATTATCCTGTAGGCGATACTATCAATATTTATATTTTGGTATTTGATTTACTAATTCAAGGGACAAAACTTTTATTTGAAATACTAAACAAGATAGGTCCATTAAAGACATTTGTTTAGTTGATATTATTATTGTCATTTTTTATATTATTATGAATTTTTCATTAGCTAGTTATATCGTAAAAACCAAACCAAATCAATGATTATTTTTTTATTTAGTTTGATTTGATTTGATTTTAAAATTTTAAAAATCAACTAAATATTATTTAATTTTAATTTTAAATAACCTACCCAAACTGACAACATCTCTAATAAAGGCAACACAGAAATAATAATAATAGTAATAATTATATATAGTGTTATATTTGCAAACAACATGACACATTTGTTCTTATCTTGAACACAAGGGACAATATTTGCAGAAAAAAGGTGCCTAACAAATGGGACCAATGGCTCGTGTGCCCACACCACGTGGTTTTGCTCTTGTATTATTTTATTATTACATATGTGCTCTCCAATTTTTTGTTTTATATTAGTTATAATTGCCCCATAAAATTTGATTTGCTATTTGATACTATATTAATTGGATCACAGAATCATAAGCTATATAATAGATTATAAACCCAGTATATTGGAATGATGTTATTGCCACAATTTAAAATTTTAAGTTGTTACTACACAATATTAGATGAATACATATAAAAAATAATAAGTCACTGAAAAAAAATATATAATACAAAAATAAAGACTTGTGCCTCTATAAAATATTATATTATCTGATAGAATTATACAAGTCTCAGTGTCTACATTCTTAAAGCAGATAAAAGACATAAAAGTAAAGGAATTTGTGGTGTCTGTTGGAAGACAAAGCAGCTACCTCAAATGCTCTAAATTCAAGCGATTGAGGACAATGATCTAAGACGTCAAATCAAATTGTACCAGGCTCCATACCTACACAAAGTGTATAAAAAACAAGGGTGAGTATCAAAATACAATGGATACTCAACAAGTATCCCTAGTTGGCCAAAAAATAAAGTGATAACGAACATCAACTTTCATGACACACCAATTACAATTCTCGCATAACACCTAGCTGCAAACATGTGAATAACAATAGAACATAAATACAAATACAGGGAGTGGGGAGCTAGATATCAGCAATATATCATGCGATCAAAAAAATTCAACAAAAACAAAATTCAAGTCCAAATAATAAGATATCGAAGCAAAACATCACTGACCAACTCTAATGATAAGGCATCAACATCGAGTAAGATCAACCCGTAAGAAATATCATGCATTATCTCATCCTTAGCCCATTGGGGGGGGAGGGTTTCATTCTCAAGTAAGTTTACAATCCATGGAAAAATCCTACTAATTGTGTTATAGCCTCGTAAAAGAAATTCTTAAATCCTCGATTAGTCCTGTGTTAACACACACAAGTCTACCGACAACGTGAAGGGTACATTTTGACAAGCATTTCAATAGGTAATGTGTTACAACAACGCCTTTCAAGGGCATAACATCAAAGGTGGTGTCATATTGAGTGAATTGAAGCCATATATTTGACATAATACAAGTAAGGAGGCAACCAAGTGCAAATAATCACATTTGGACATCTCAAGGCATATAAATATGTTAACTTAAGTAAAACAAGATTAAATAATCAACGAATTTATAGATATTTTTATTTTTTTTATTTTCAACCCTGTACGCTTGACTCTAGTATCTGGGTAAATAATCATTACTTTACTCACGTGGACATCCCCAAGTATTTCCCACAACTCTCAATTACAATAAATTAACATACAATCACTTAGAAAACTTTGTAAGAGAGTCAAGAACTCCACTTGCCTTGAAGTAAAGCAAATCAATTAACCTTAGGCCTTTTCTTTGCGTAATGCTTCTGAATTTACGAAATTTAGTCAAATATGAATTAAGCATGAGAATTATAAAATGATACCCATATTACTAATTTTAAAATTAGTCCAGAATCACCCCAAAAAATTTAAATCGAGGTACAAGGGTATATTTGAAATTTTCTTCAAGAGTCGTGTTACCTATGTTTTGGGGACAATTCTCGCATAACACCTTGCTGCAAATAGGTGAATAACTATAGAACATAAATAAAGATACAGCGTG
>JBDJHY010000106.1:14647540-14661415 GCA_039654485.1 Withania somnifera | reverse complement strand
CTTTCAGGCCCAATATGAGTCTGTTCTCTTCAGGCCCACATGGACTGGGCCAGAGCCAAGGTATCTGTACTCTACAAGCTGTATACAAGAGTTGTTTGTAGCTCCCTTCTTATGTCAGCTATATTGTATTTATTGTGATATTTGTAGATACATAAACTCAGGGATTTTCAAGGTTGGAAAATTTGTGAAAAGGTTCTCGTGATAACTAAGACAAAGACAATTTATACAGGGTAAATTAGTTTCAGGGCATAGATGGGTCAAATATAAAATATCCTTCCGTTCTTTCTCATAGGAATTTTTGTTACTCATGTAAGGGCAAAGAACAATTTTCTAATTAATTATCTGACTTGGTGATATTTGCATGTTTTAAGATTGATCTTGCCCTTATCTTATATTGAAAGTTTTTTCATGCTATACACCACGTGGAGAAAGACCAACTTTCTCATTTAATGAGAGACATCTTCTTGCAATCTGCCCCCTTCTTCTTCATACATGGATGATGAGACAGTGCATTCCTTATGTATTTTGCAATTGATCACTCTTTTTGTTCTTAAATATGAGAACCTTAATTTTACTATCATCTATATATATATATATATACATGTGCAGAAGATCCAGCAAAGAAACCAACATCCATAGTTGACGTTGGATGTGGCATAGGAGGCAGTTCTAGGTACCTTGCAAAGAAATATGGCGCTACAATTAAAGGTATCACTTTGAGTCATGTACAAGCAGAGAGGGCCCAGGCTCTTGCTGCTGCTGAAGGATTGGGAGATAAGGTATATGCTTTTCAGCTAAAATTTTCTTTACAAGCTATTGTGAGAAATTTCTTTGTGAATAAGTTAAAATAAATGGTGTTATTTTACTGATTCATAAAATTGAGGATAGTTTATAGTATGTATGTTAATGAGTGACTTCTTGAAGTTGTGGGGTCCAGCCCCATATGCTAAATAGCATGTGTTAAATTTACTTGGCTAATATTTATTTCTTTGGAGCCAAAGTTTGACAAGATGTAGATGAGATTAAATTGCTCATGTAGCATACTTGGAAACTAACTATTTTTTGGCTTATATAAGGAGATGTATTTTTTATTCTTTATACATCAATAAAAAGAGAGAAAGAAGAGTGAGGGAACACAGAGAGTTTAAAATAATCTGCGACGAAAAATAAAGAGTTTGAGCGATATTGTAGTGAGGTGAAAAATTAAAAAAGGATTATTTCTTTTGAGCTGGTAGTAGTCTTTGGAGTATTGTACGGTACTGCAGGTGTAAAATCTTTGTTATAGTGATATCAGTTGCTCCTTTTGCTCGTGGTTTTTTCTCTTATTCAGAAGGGTTTCCACGTAAAATCTTGATGTCATTGTCACTCTTTTTATTCTTGTTGATTAAATATATTATTTTATTGTGTTCCGCTTTTATTATCGCAAATATTATTTTTGTGGTGAGGATAACAAGAGGTGTGGAGCATAGATTCTGCTCATCTGCATAAATATATTTTGCGGTTTGTCGTACTTTACTAATAAAAATGTCTGGAGTAAATTACATGGTAGCAAAATTCAACAACAATACAATTTTTTAAACATGGTAGAGAAGGATGAAGGATTTGCTTATCCAACAGGGGTTACACAAGGCATTAGCAGGTAAATTCAAAAAGCCTGAATCTGTGAAACTTGAGGATTGGGAAGAAATGAATGAAAAGACTGCTAGTGAAATCAAGTTGCACTTCACAGATGATGTGGTTAATAACATCATTTATGAAGATAGTGCATGTGACATTTTGACAAAGTTAGAAAATTTATACATGTCCAAAGCGCTGACAAATAAATTGTACCTAACGAAACTGTTATACGCCCTACATATGAATGAAAGTACAAAATTTTTATCACATTTAAATGTGTGTAATGGATTAATCACGCAACTAGAAAACCTCAGAGTAAAAATCAAGGAGGAAGATAAAGTCATTGTCCTCTTGAACTCGTTGCCATCTTCTTATGATATTTTGGCAACGATCATATCGCATGATAAAGACTCTATTGAGGTGAAGGATGTCAAATCAACTATTCTACTTAATGAGAAGATGAGAAAAATACCTGAAAATTACGGGCAGACTCTCATCACAGAAAGAAGAGGCAGGAGTTAACAAAGGAGTTCGAGCAACTATGGAAGACTCAAAGACCGTGGGAAGTCTAAGAACCGATCCAAATCAAGAGCCAGAATTTGCTATAATTGTGATCAACCAGGTAACTATAAAAGAGATTTTCCAAATCTAAAATGGGGCAAAGGTAAAAGTAATGGACAGAAGAACGACGACAACATAACTGCCCTAGTGCAAAATAATGACAATGTTGTTTTCTTCATAAATGAGGAAGACTGCATGCGTTTGTTTGTGTTAGAGTCAGAATGGGCGGTTGACACAACAACATCTTACCCTCCCACACAGGTAAGAGATCTTTTTTACAGATATGGAATAGGTGATTTTTTCACTATGAAATGGGTAACACAAGTTACTCAAAGATGGCGGGGATCAGAGATATTTGTATAAAAACAAATATCAGATGCACAAACGTTCTAAATGGCGTGTGCCATGTACCTTATTTGAGGATGAACTTATTCTTGGGTATTGCTTTAGAATGATATGGATATGAGAACTACATTTCAAATAAAAAATAGAGACTTACCAAGGAGGCATTGGTGATCACAAAGGGAGTTGCTCGTGGAAGGTTGTACAGAACAAATGCAAAATTATATCAAAGTGAATTGAATGCGGCTCAAGAAGAGATTTCTGTAGATTTACGGCATAGAAGAATGGGCTATTTGAGCAAGAAAGATTGCAGATTATTGATGAGAACTCACTCATCTCTTTTTCCAAAGGTACAACGGTAAAACCCTATGACTACTTTGTTTTGATAAACAACATAGAGTCACATTTCAGACATCGTCTGAAAAAAATTAAATATACTTAATTTGGTATATTTTGATGTTTGTGGTCTAATGAAATTAGAATTGATGGGTGGTAACAAATATTTTGTTACTTTTATTGATTATGCTTCACAAAAATTATAGGTTTATATCTTGAAAATGAAATATTAGGTGTTTTAAGTGTTCTAAAAATTTCATGCTCTAGTGGAAAGGGAGATGAATCGAAAGCTAAAGTGTTTCGGCACAGACAATGGAGGCAAGTATACTTCAAGGGAATTCAAAGAGTACTATTCAGCCATAGGATCAAACATGAAAAGACGGTTCCTGAAACTCCACAACATAATAGTGTAGTTGAGAGGATGAACCGCACCATTGTCGAAAAGGTATGAAGCATGCTTAGAATGGCTATACTGTCGAAGTCCTTTTGGGGTGAAGCAATTCAGACAACATGTTACCTAATCAATAATAGCCTGTTAATTTCCTTGGAGTTTGATATTCCGGAGAGAGTTCGGACAAATAAAAGTGTGTCCTACTGACATTTGAAGGTATTCAGTTGCCAAACTTTTGCACATGTATCGAAAGACCAGAGATAAAATCTAGATGATAAAACCAGTTTCCTGCATATTCATCAGATATGAAGATGACGAGTTCGGGTACATATTATGGGATCTTGTAAAGAAGAAGATCATCAAAAGCAAAGATGTCTTTAGACAAAGCGAAGTTGGAGCTGCTAATGATCTATCGGAGAAGGCCAAGGAAAGGAATGATGTGGTCCCTAACCTTTTTACCATTCCTTCTACTTCTAATAAATCCACACGTGCATAAAGTACAACTGAAAAGGTTTCCGAGCAGGGGGAGAAACCTGATGCGATTGTCGAGCAGAAAGAGAACCTTAGTGATTATACTAAGCAAGAGAAATACCTTTTTCAAGAAGAAGAAAAATCTCAACCTTTTAGGAAATCTGAAAGGAAAATAATGAGGGGATCCAGAAAGTCTTAAAGAGGTCATGTCCCATCTAAGAAAGGGCCAACGAAGGAAAGATATGCAAAAAGAGATGGAATCTCTATAGAAAAATGGCACGAATAAGCTGGTTGAGCTTCCAAAAGATAAAGGACCGCTTAAGTGTCGGTGTGTCTTTAAACTAAAAAAAGATAAAAATGACAAGCTAGCCAGATACAAAGCTCGATTGGTGATAAAAAGCTTTGAACATAAGAAAGATATTGATTTTGATGAATTTTCTGACCTGTTGTTAAAATAACTTCTATTCGAAAAATTTTGAGCTTATCAGCTAGCCTAGATCTTGATGTGGAACAGTTGGATGTGAAAACTGCATTTCTTCACAAATGGAGCAAACAAAAGGATCTGAAGTATCTAGAAAGAAATATATGGTGTGCAAATTGAATACGAGTCTTTATGGGTTGAAGCAGACACAAAGTCAGTGGTACAAGAAGTTTGACTCATTCATGAAAAGTCAAACTCACACAAAGACCTTTTCAGATCCATTTGTATACTTTAAAATATTTTCAGATAACAACTTTATTATTTTGTTGTTGTATATGGATGACACATTAATTGTAGGACAAGACAAGAAGCTGATTTATAAATTAAAGATAGATTTGCCCAAGTAATTTGACATGAAGGACTTGGTCCCAACATAACAAATTTTGGGGATAAAGATTATTCGAGAACGAAGAATCAGAAAGTTGTGGCTATCTCAGGAGAAGTATATTGAGCATGTACTGAAACGTTTCAACATGAAGAGTGCTAAAGCCATTAGCACACCTTTTACTAGTTAATTGAAGTTGATCAAGAAGATGTGTCCTATAACAAAGAAGCAAAAAACAAGCATGGCCAAAGTTCCTTACTCTTCAGCAGTCGAAAGTTTGATGTACGCTATGGTATGTACTAGACCTGATATTATTCTTGCAGTTGGTGTTGTTAGCAGATTTCTCGAAAATCCTGGAAAAGAACACTGAGAAGCAGTCAAGCGGATACTCAGGTACTTGAGAAGTACCATAGGGTATTGCTTGTATTTTGAAGGATCTAACCCAATCTTGAAGGGCTATATAGATGTTTATATGGAAGGTGACCTTGATAACAGAAAATCCAATACTGGATATCTATTTACACTTTCAGGGGGGGGGGCTATATAATGGCAATTAAAGTCGTAAAAATGTGTCGCACTCTCTACAACTGAAGTAGAGTATATTGCATTACTAAAGCTGGCAAGGAGATGACATAGTTGAAATGATTTCTTCAAGAAATTGGATTACATCAGAAGGAGTATACCGTCTATTGTAATGGCCAAAGTACAATAGACATGAGCAAAAACACCATGTATCATGCAAGTACAAAGCATATCAACATGAGATATCACTTGATTTGAGAAAAGATAAAAGATGGATCTATACAGTTCAAAAAGTTCCCTATAAGTGAGATTTCCTCGAATATGCTGACCAAGGTGGTATTAAGTGATAAGTTCGAGTTATGCAAGGAATTTGCCAGAATGCATTCAAATTAAAAGCTTGTAGTTCCCTCCTTCAGGTGAATGGGAATGGAAGGGGAGATTATGGGGTCCATCCCATATGCTAACAAATAACATGTGCCAAATTTACTTGGCTGATTTTCATTTCCTTGGAACCAAAGTTTGGCAAGATGTGGAGGAGATTAAATTTCTCCTTTAGCATACTTGGAGACCAAGTATTTTTTGGCCTATATAAGGAGATGCATTCTTCATTCTCTACACACCAACAAAAAGAGAGAAAGAAGAGTAAGGTATCACAGAGAGTTCAAAAATAATATGTGAGGAAAAATAGAGAGTGAGCGATATTGTAGTGAGGTGGGAAATCGAAAGAGGGTTATTTCTTTTGAGTGTGCAGTAGTCTTTGGAGTATTGTACTCAGTACTACAGGTGTAAAATCTTTGCTATAGTGATATCAGTTGCTCCTCTCACCCGTGTTTTTTCTCTTATTTAGAAGGGTTTTCACGTAAAAATCTTGGTGCCATTATCGCTCTTTTTATTCCTGTTGATTAATTGTATTATTTTGTTGTATTTCGCTTTTATTATCGCAAATAGTATTTATGTGGTGGAGATTTATTTCCCAACAGAAGCTACGTTAGTTGTGCAAAACTTCTGCTTGTTTTTGTTTAGTGAATTATTATAACATACTTATTAGGAGATCCTGAACTGAAATGTAAAGCCATGTGATAATTGTTACATGGTATAATGGTTGTATATTGCAGCATCCAATTGGAAATGTTTCTCTAAAATGGCACACTATGATCACTTCTTCGGTTAGTTGTGAAACACTTATTTTTTCAAAAGTTATTTTGTTTCCCTTTACCCTATTTTAATTGGATTGATTCCTAAAAGAAGCTAATAAAGTGGAAAGTAAACTGATTTTCTCGTCAATATCATTTGGATGTCAACAACCTTTCTCCTTTTGCTCCAATCTTACAATTTATTGTTATATCTTTTTATATTTTTCCCCTTAGAATTTTCCTCTCTGTGGATGCAAATAAACAGGTCTCATTTCAAGTCGCAGACGCCTTGAATCAACCATTTCCAGATGGGCAATTTGACTTGGTTTGGTCCATGGAGAGTGGAGAACACATGCCGGACAAAGAAAAGGTGAAACATATTTTTACTTAACCATGTATCTTAAAACTTCAAAAAATGGACATTGTGGCACTTGTCACTAATTGTTGATTAGTGTTTTTTTTAACCTTGTTTCTCCTAATTGTTAGTTTGCTGGCGAATTAGCTCGAGTGGTAGCACCAGGAGGCACAATCATTCTTGTAACATGGTGCCACAGGGATCTTTCCCCTTCAGAGGAATCTCTGACTCCCAAGGAGACAGAGCTGTTAAATAAGATATGTAAAGCCTTCTATCTTCCGGCGTGGTGTTCTACTACTGATTATGTGAAGTTACTTCAATCTAACTCTCTTCAGGTAAATTAATCTTACGAACTGTTATTCACTTGATACACTTACTATCTACTATTTCATTAGTTTATGTCGTGAACCGGTCTCAGATATACTCTTTTTATTCCCCGTTAATCTTGTGGTTACTGGCAGGATATCAAGGCAGCAGATTGGTCTGAGAATGTTGCTCCATTTTGGCCTGCAATTGTAAAATCAGCACTGACATGGAAAGGCTTCACATCATTACTACATAGTGGTAAGTTTTGTCTTGCAAAAATGTGTACTACAAAAAATTTGAGGCACCCTTTTCTGTATTTGATCTGTTGGGGTTACCTTATCAGGATGGAAGACAATCAGAGCTGCATTGGCAATCCCACTGATGATCAAAGGATACAAAAAAGGTCTCATCAAATTTTCCATCATCACATGTCGAAAACCTGAATAGTAAGTGACAACCCAAACACTCTAATTTAGCGGACATCCTAAATTAACTGGACAGTCTATTACCTGTCATTATTTTCTCAACATAATGGCTACGCTGTCTGAATTTTAAAGTTTTTAGTTGGCAAGCACAATTCTTTTCAATTTCGTTAAACGTTTTAAGAACCAAAGCTTGATAACGCATCTATACGTTGTTCTTTGAGATACCAACGTTGTGTTGTGTAGTGACTTCATCTTAGAGTGCGATGTCCAAATGAGATCTTAAACCCCTTACAAACTATTTTACAATACATTAGGTTCTCAATTGGTTTACTATAATTTGTTTTTGTCTGGCTGGTACTACTTGGATTTGGGCAACCGTTGCTCCTTTTCTTTTTTGGTCCCATTTGGTTACAACTGATACTTCTCATAAGTCCAAACGTCCACTCCTGATAGTTGATCATGGCCGGCACTTCTGGCTCGAGGTAATCCCCTTCAGCCCTCAAAATTTAAACCTACGCAACCACTCTATGTCATGGCCTCAAGTATTTATCATCTTGCTCTAATGGCAGTTGTTATAGATTGAACAAAAGTAGACTGGACTATAAGATGAGAGGATCTATTCAACTTATAAATACCTGATAAACTTTCTTCTTAATCCATGTTGATTTAATTGATTCATTACGTATTATCCACCAAGACTTTTTTCACTTCAATTTCTCCACTTTCTACTTGGTGAAGTCTAAAAAACTTTTGCTTGCATATATCAGTCTTTAATTAACCCCATTGAAATTGAGACATAGTGGATTGACATATAAATAAATATTTTAAAAATTATTTGTATCAAATATATTATAGAATCTGTTGTTCTTTGGTCACACATTTTTTAATTACTTCCTAGAAAAGTTGCAACTCACTCTTATTGCAGATGCTTGGTTTGGCTCCTCATTAATAAACATTGACGAATCCTAGAAGACTGTGAAATGTATTCGGAATAAAAGTTGAAACTACGTCATAAAGATCTATCTACTTTGTACTGTATGTTAGACCTGTTGTTGTCTAAGGTCTATAAACTCACGAAGAACAATGAAAATAAGGCATAAATATTACTGATTTTTCGAATAATTACTATGTATGAATGTATTATTAGCAGTTTGTCGCAATCACCCACTTATTCCCCCACCCCCTCTTAAAGTGAGTGAACCAGTTGTGTTTAAACACCAACTTATAACAACGTAACAGAAACCCATTTAGTACCAAGACAACTATCAAGTGAGGATCAAAAACAACCTAATAGTCTATAATAATGACACAAAATCTGAAAGTCACTACAATTTAATGACATCTAAAAACAAATAAAGACAAGTTTAGAATTATCCAAAAAAATGCAAAAATATCTAAATATCCAATTGGTCGAACAATGTGCAAGATGTCAATTTTGAAGAGATCCATAGCAAGTTGGAAAGCAAAGCTCATCCTTAACAGGAACAACTAGAGATAGGCTAGATGACAGGTTCATTTGAGACAGTGGAACGCTCATTGCGGTAAACAAAACCACAATAAAAGTAAAGACAAGTAAGGAGTCAGTACATATACTGAGTAGGTATCATCGACTAACTGGTAGAAATTAATATTTACGCAATGGCAATAATAAAACCTACTATAAACTAAATCAACAACGACATATAGCAGCTAATGTCAAAACACACCACCACGGTAACACAACAGAAATCAATAGCAACCAATTAGATCGGAGGACTCATGCCTCTACACCAACTATTTTGGAAATTACACATTTAAGAATGGTACTTTAGATAGACTAATTCATTTTTCCTTTATTGTTATTAACAATTAATGTGTCAGTGCGGCAGCCGTCCCACTGAACGGTATATATTCTTGCAGGTCTTATTGATGTTACCTTGATATATGCATATAATCACAGGGTCTTATTGATATTTTTAAATATCAAGAGACGGTATAATACTCTAAAACAACAGCCAGAGAAGCAAGAAGAAAGTCTTTCCACTTATCTCATAATTATTAGTTCATATGTTATTATTCACACCATTTTAATAATTATTGGGCCTTTTTAGGAATCATATAATAGGATAAGTGTAAGATTTAAGATTATTACGTAGGTTATGATTCGGGTGACTCAAGTTTTTTTCATTTCATCACAACAAAACAATGAGTACATATAAACTCTACATTATTTATAATTATCATTCGCTGTTTCAAGTCTATCTAACAAGTAAAACACACCATAACCTTCCTCAAGTTAAGAAGAGGATGCAAGCTAAGAAAGTGCTCCCTTATATTGCACGAAACTTGTTGAAGCACGATTCTTTACACGTTTTAAAAATAATATAATAGATAACAGTCAATTAAGACGAAGAACAATGCTAAATGATTCAATTCTAGCACCTTTAATCCATTCGCATATATTCAAGCCTAATTTGAATTTTTCTCAAGGTAGAAAGTCATCAAGATCATAGCTTAGAATTTCTACCAAGTTCTAGGTTTTATAGAGGAATTTCATCATTATTAGGCATAACTCATAAGATTATTCTTAGTCTTATTCTTATTATTGTTATTGTTATTGTTATTATTGTTATTATTATTTTTAATATTATTGTTATTATTATTATTATGTTATTATTCTTATTGTTATTGTTATTATTATTATCGTTGTTATTGTTATTGTTGTTGTTGTTGTTATTGTTATTATTATTGTTGTTGTTGTTGTTATTATTGCTATTGTTGTTATTATTGTTATTGTTATTGTTATTGTTATTGTTATTGTTAATTTTATTTTTATTATTCTTATTGTTGTTATTGTTCTTCTTCTTCTTCTTCTTATTATTATTATTATTATATTATTATTATTATTATTATTATTATTCGTATTGTTATTATTATTCATGATAATGTTATTAAAATTTGTGTCATTCTGTTATATCCATATGAACATCATCATCAACAACAACAACAATAACAATAACTTCTTGATACATATTTTAAATTATCCCTTTTTCCAACCTGTCCGCAATGAACCAAACTGAATCAATATGCTTTAGGGTCTTAAGAAAGACCTATCATAAAATTCATAACAATAAGCTCCCACTTCCACTTTGGGATGGTCGGCCTCTGCAACACACCACCAAGCTTTTGGTGCTCATATTTGGTAGCAATTAAGTCGTCAATTCGGCACACACACATTACAGTTTTTCATTTGTTGTTATCTTATTTGATAGCCTTGTATTTGTTGTTATTTTTTTTTTCTTCACATTATGTCGTGTTAGTATTATCAGACATTTTTTGATATTTTATGTTTTATATTATTTATTTTATTTTATATTTTATATTTTTTTATATTGTACTGTCTTGAGCCAAAAGTCTTCTGGAAATAGGCTCTCTATCAGACTCCTAGATAGTCTTATTGACTGGATACATTCTATCCTTCTCAGATCCTACAGTGTGTTAAAATATATTGGGTATGTTATCGTTGTAGCATTATCTTTTAAATAGATATTGCAACTGGGTATTTTTTTTAACCATAGAAACATATCATGATTAAAATACAGTAGGTTAATATCGTGATTAAATATATCTTTTAAATAGTTATATTTAGTTGATATAGCAAAAGATAAGAGTTTAATCCCGTTTCTAATTTCTAACTTAACATGTGCATTTGCACATTGATAAAGAAAATGAATTTTTTTTTCATCACTTAAAATTTTGGTATCAAATTCAACTTAAAAAAAAATTAAAAATTTATGCGAGGCAGGTCTATGCGGAGTAGGATGGAGCAGGTTGAAAATAAAAAAAAAATTGCTATGTGAAGCGAGTTGAAATTTTTGTAGGTTAAGCTCAATTCGCCTAGCACCCGCCCCTCCCAGCCCCGTTGCCATCCCTAAAAAAGAGAAGTCTACCATGATAAGGAATCCACATATATTGAAAGACTAAGAGTCCATGAAATGAGGGAAGCATGAGAGTTTTTTTGGAATTAGAAATCTACTTGATTGGGATAATCAACTAGAATTATAAATACACACAGTCTTCATAAATAACTTTTATGCCGTCATATTGAGAGAAAAGATTGAACACGAGCAAATAAGCAAGAATAGTATTTGAGAGAGTTATGCCTAGCTATCAGTCTTCATAAATAACTTTTATGCTGTTATATTGAGAGAAAAGATTGAACACGAGCAAATAAGCAAGAATAGTATTTGAGAGAGTTCTGCCTAGCTATCGGAGTGCAGCGTGATACAAAGAAACAATTCGACAAACATGTTCCATTGACCAATGCAAAAATAGTTCTTGAGTCTAGTTTGATGTATTAGAAATTTTTTATCAAGTTGTAATTTATTGCTTTCTTAAAATTTATGTTTAGGAGACAATATTGGTTTCACTAACTTAAAATGGAGTTCAATAATCAAGGGTGATTGTTGAACATTTAAGAATTAGAGTTAGTTTTTAGGATTGCAAGAGTTGTGATTTGATTGTAACTCAAAATGGGGTTTAATAGTCAGGAGTGACTCTTGAATATTTAAAAATTAGAGTTAGTTCCTAAGGTTGCATTTTTTGTAATCTTAAACATTTGTTATTTAGTCTTATTATTTTAGTAGAGTTTAGGTTAAATTCTACTGGAGTGCAGTCGTGATTTTTAATTTTTTTAATGTAAAAATACAGTCTCATTAATTTACTATTTTATTTTCAATTAAATGGCAATAAAGAAACAGATAGTGTGTGACAACGTTTCATCAACTTGAGAGAAACGCATAAACTCTACTAATGATGAACAGGAATATATGTGCTATGCTTATATACATATAGAACAACCTCATCAATCAAATACAAAATGATCTGAAAACGTTTAAGACCTCATTGATCATCATGCACATAAAATGATTCTTGGATGCATATGTAAATATCTTGTTTTAAAACTCTTATGAGATACATCCATGTGTATCTAAAACATAATGTATGCATGATTAAGTTGTGATACATCAATATCAATATCAATATCAATATTAATATCGAACTGATGAAAGCACGGTAGTAGGCTACTATACGACCTAGCTACCCAACCCAAGGGCGTCATTCAGTAAAATTATTAAAGTTATGAACCCAGAAATAGCCCAAGGAGCCTACCTGTCGTCCGACGACAAAGCTTTGCAATTCCAAGAATCTTACTCCGACTGATATCAAATGTGCTCCAAATGATTTGAAACTTGCGCCAATGAATTTTATTAGTTAATACGAGTCTAACAGTGCAATTTAAAATGAATTCTAGATCGGGTCCAAAATTAGGCCAAAAATAGGCTTGTGAGGCCTGCTTGACGAAATCGGAAAAAAAATTCACCATGAGGTTCCCAACACTGTCTGGAACCCGTGCTCCAAATTTGAGCACAAGGCGAATAACAAAAAAGCTTTAACCAGCCCGAAAAGAATTGGGTCAAAAGGGCTTTAAAGATTCGATATAAACAATAACCACGCTAGATTTTGGATGAATAGAGACCCTAGGAGCAACATACATGCTAACAATGAAGAAATAAATGAAAGAAATCAAGTTACAGAAGGATTTCATCAACCCTAGTTCATAACCATTAATAGAGAAAGAAATTAGAAACTAAGGAAGAAGAAGAGAGAAAGGAAGAAGGAAGAAGAAACACACCGATCTTGTGTAAGCAAGATGAAGAATGTTGATAATCTCTTTCTTGGCCTTTGAATTGAATTTGGGGAGAGTTTTTTTAGCTCAAAAAAGGGTTGGGATGAAATGTTTTGATAAGTAAAAGAATTAAGGTCGTATAGGGTTAAATACTGATTTTCGGGACACATATAACTGATCACGATAAGGATCATATCGTGGTCCTCATATCATGATGGAATTCCATGTGAAACAGCGGCTCATCACGATAAGTATCGCATCGTGATCCTTATCGTGATGGCCATTCTGCTATAGGTTTTTCAGAAAACTCAAATGGGGTCTCGGGATTGAAATAGAGTCCAAATTTGACAAACCTCATATGTTTTTTGAGTGGAAAATATATTTTAGGCTCAATGGAATTGAAAAAAATGGAATACAAGTTTATTTACTCAAGATTACCCCTCAAACCAAAAGGGCCTAAAGGCGCATTTCTCCACCAACACCTCGAATTTACAATGACATGCACCAAAATTAAACCAACACCTCACCTAGCCTAAATTCATCATTCCGCAGCTGCTGGAAGTGTCAGAATTCCAATCTGACACTCCGAACATTGAGCTACCACTCAAGCTCCACTTTTAGGCTTAAACTTAAACAAATTCCACAATTTCGCATAACTTTCAAAAGAAACCTCCAAACCACAAACTTAAGGTCAATCTTGACTTTTTTTTGGTATTCTGGAGCTGATAGAACTATCAGAATTAAATTTCGAGCTCTTCTTGAAGGAAATTTGACTCTAGTCAATGAGTACTTAGTTTAAGGCTCTAAAATAGGGAATTTGAGATATTTCTCGACTGATTCGCCAAGATCCGAACTGTCGTCCCAGCAAGTCATAAATGACTTGGGGCAACTGCTGAAATGCTTCAGAATACAAAACGTCGTGTATTTATCATATACAACCAT
>JBDJHY010000106.1:14635375-14647440 GCA_039654485.1 Withania somnifera | reverse complement strand
CTCCGTTCAGTTTAGGCAAAACTTCAAATGAAATGTCTGGTGAAAGATGAACAGTCTGGTATTTTGTCTGTCACCTTTTTTTATCTAATAAACTTGGCATGAGGTGACAACTTTGGGCGAACAGTTACCAATCAGACGGAATGTCTGTTGGAGCTACCTGGGTCTTGTTCTTCATCCAGTGAAGCATCAGTTAGACGACGGGATTAGGTGAATCATTTGTTTCCAGACGGTTCGTTTGGTCCATCATCTAGCTGAATTTTTTAACCAGGGTCATTCCGGTGGGATGATTGGGTTAGACGAGTCGTCTAATGAAAGGTGAAACATCTCTTAATCATGTAAACCCTGTCCTTTTTATGTTCAATGGCTCTAAACTCCCTCATATCGACTAACCCTACAAATACTTAGTAAATGCATTAAAACACACTGTTATTACTAAGTACATGCTCTATTTTGGGGGTTTTAAGTGCAATATGTGACGTAAATACCGTCACATTAGTAATTCATAGATGGTTATCATTCTTATTTCAATCCATCTTTGAGTCTACTCTTGCTTTGATAGATTTGGTGATTCTTTGAGTATCAAAATAGGAGGTCTTCGCTTTAATATAGTGTTGGTTGCCTATACATTTTACTATGTATGTCTTTTCTCCTCTTTTATATCTCTATTTGTACTTTATCACATTATTATTTCACTTTCGTACTTTTATTTGCATTATTTAGTATTAGAGCCATGATTAGATTCATATTTATGATTCTAAATCTTTGGTTTGTTACAAAACAATAGAAAAAATAAAAAAAATCAAAACTTTTGTTTTTTTGTTTGAGTCTGAGTTTCTATCATGTATATAACTTAAATTTGAGCTTTATTGAAGTTAGAGTTTCAAAATCACCATTTTTAAGTTGAAGAATCTTGAAGGTTGATGATAATATTTAAAATCTAAAAATTTTGATTTGGACTTTGAGTATCAAAAGTATTCTAAGTTTTTCTCACATCAAGAAGAGTACAAATCTCAAGTTTCATGAGAACTCGAATTAAATTGAAGAAGTTGCAAATTTTGGATTTCATCCCCTTCTTGGTGTTCTTGGGAAATATTCAAATATTCATGAGGAATAATTACCAAGAAAGGGTTGTTTTATCCATAAATAGGAAAGATTTGAAAGTATGTTTGGTAGTGCCAAGGAAGAATATGTAATGACCTTTCCGATCATTTTGTGTTTATGTGCCTTTCTTGTATTTAAATTTTTTTACCTACCCCACCTTATTTGTGACCTGTTGGGATATTTAGATTGCTACCCTAGTGGTTTATTTGAGTCTTATCTCAGTTTTCTTATTTTAGATCCTTAACTTAGGAAATTATCGACTTTAGTCAGCATTCTTTGAAGACGAGCTTAGAATAAAATTTTGATAATGCCATTAGCATTCAAATATGGACTTTGGTCTAGGTGGACCCTTGATTTAAGAGCTTTCAGTGTAGCTTTATCTCATTTGACAAGATAACAACCTTTCAGGAGTTGAAAGTTTTACTTTGGTTAACTTTCAATTATTGGAACATCAAATCGAGAGTCCAGTGGTTCCATCGGCTCTAAAATTATGATTTTGGGTTAGGTAAGCTTTTGATTTATGTCTAGGGACAATTGAACTAACTTTGAGCACTCAGCTTCATTCTAGTATATTTGGCCTTGTGTTGACTTTGTCAATATTTTAGTAAAATTACCCTAGATGGTCATTTCATCAACTCCGTTGAGTCTGGAATGTCATCTACAAGATGGTAGCATATATAGTTTGTGTTCACAGGGGTTAGAACACATTTCGAGACCCGGTTGGTTCATTTGTGCATTAATGATTTACCTAAGTTCAGTGGCTGCTGGTGTACACTCCAAGCTATAAGCGTGATTACGCTAGGAAGGTGCTATTAACACAGCTCTGTGCCTCGTTTCCCAGTTCTATCTCTCTCCAGGGGCACTGTTGAAATTGGCATGTACCTCACGGTGAGGTACAATTGAACTATGCAGTGTCTATGCTACTAGGTCCCCTATAACGTTTTAGCACGATCATAATGCTCACTGCCCAGTTCTATATAAGTCTTTTCCTTGTAATTTCACCCTTTTCCTCTTCATTATTTGATAAGCTCCCTTCTCAGGTTTATAAGCTTTCATAATGTTCCTCCTCTCTTATTGTCCTTCAAGTTCTTAGTTATTTTTGGGAAGTGATATGTTATGGGGGATTGGTAGTGAAAAATTATTCTTGGTGATTGCTTCTTGATCACCATTTCCTAATTCTTAAATAATTGTGTAAACTTTTTCACTTCTTCTCCTTCTTTTGCGGGCTATTTTAGAGCCCTATTTCTCCATAAATTATGCTTATCTTTTGATCGTGATTTCCTTATGCCGCTTGGGAACTCATGGTATATTTTATTATCATTTTCGACTAGCAGGCCCCATATGTCTATTTTAGACTTAAATTTTAGCTTAGCTTTTATTTTCATATAATTGATGTCTCTTTGACCATTTTAACATGTAGGTTATTATTTTGATGATTTTACATTTGTTTAGAGCTTTTTAGAGCTATTCGAGTTGAAACAAGGATCTAGAGGCTTTCTTCGGATGACAGGTAGGATATGATGTACTAACCTTAGACTTGGCTTATATTTGATGTAAGTGTGGTAGTTAGCCTATCCTTGGGTCAGATTTACTAGTTTGGCACCATCTACCCCTATCCACTTCTTTCTTCCTATTTCTTTTTGCACTCCAAACTTGGTATTTTGTTGGAATTATATATCACCTTAGCTATGGCAATTTAGAGGCCTTAAGTTGTGCTTTTGACTGTAGTATGGACTAGTTTAGTGGATTCACCCTTGGGGCCTAAATTAGGCCGTGATTATGATTGTTTTGGGAGCAATTTGATCTTATATAAGGCTGGTAGAATAGTAGTGGACCTTTGATTGTGCATTTATGAGGCACGACCATTCAAAGTGGTTTTACTAAACTATTTTTAGCTAGTTTATGGCCTTGGGTCCATAGACATTGATTTTTATCTAATCAGGGCATTGAGGTCCCATTTTCTTAATTATAAGCCTAAAAATGGTATAAAATAGTTTAAAATGGATTTTTGAGATTAAAGACTAAAAATGGGATTTTATAACTTGTCGTAGACCCGATCTAAGATGGTGCACCTGATTTTACTATTTCCACTATTTTGGATATTTTGCTAGTATTAGACTTGTCTTGGGCCTAGGTGCTGGTATTAACAAATCACTTATTTTAGACCTGAATGGAGTCTAGGAACTTGTATTAGATATTTGAGATTTGGTACAGGATCATGGGTCTCTATATGCCTTTTCTATCTAGGCTACGGGCACTAAATGAGGTATATATAGAGGAGTATAGGTATATGACCATGGACTGCTATTAGTCTTTCCCTTGAGAGCCTAGTGTAGAGGGAGGAGCATACAATACTACCTTGATTCATTCACATCATTCATGGTTCCACTCTTGTTTTTTTGGTTGTACCCTTCGTGCTTATGGGCCTAATTCGGTTTATTTTCACTAGATAATGTGACCATGAGATGCCTGATTGTGACTAGTTATAATTGCTTCCTTACTTAATTTTATTCCCTTTAGTGACTTTGATTGAGATCTATATGATTTCTCTTTGTTGTGATGCCCATCAGTAGCTTTGTTGATAAATTGGGTGATGTTTCCTTTTTCATGATCTATGTATGATATTTGCTCATGCATATATGCATTTGGATATTGTTCCAGAAACATGAGAGTGTGTAAATATTAAAAGAGAAAGATAAAGAGGATTATAATTATGAGATAATACATTACCTAGATCTTTTCAACCTACCAATGTTTCTGTCAAAGGTGCAATATGAGGGGAACCCAGTCATGCCGACCCATTAAGGGTGCTATATGAGGGGATTGCCTAGATCTTGCAAACCTGATGAGGGTGCAATATGAGGGGCAGTATGTGATTTCATAATCCTTACATGACTATAGAAATTTGGGATAGACATGCATCTTATTACATAATGTTGCATTATTCCATTGCCCATGCATTGAATTATTTACATGATTTAATTCCATGTTTCGTGAGCATGCCCCCATAATGATCATGCTTTATACTCATTAATGTCATATTGAGCTTCCCCGCTTATTCTGTTGTTGAGATTATGTTACAAACCTAAGATGGGCTAATTATGATGAGATTTTAAGACTTTATTATATTTTGATGAGTTGAGAAACATTGTTTTACTATGAGATTAAAATGAAAGCCTCCTGAAAAGTTGAGTTGAAAATGATGAAAAGTGTCTTTATTGGTTGAATATGAGTATTATAGTTGAGTAGAATTCCTTTAGTTACCTTGTCCTATTAGTGTCCATCTCAGGAGTTTGTTTCTTTGTTGCATCAGATATACCCTCTTTACCACGGTTAAACTTGCGAATTAGGAGCTAACTGAGGTTCTATGGACTCCCCTTATGAGGCCATCGCACAATGAGTTGGGATTCATGTAATGACCCTTACAATTATTTTTACATTTTTGCATCTTCTTGCATCTTAGAATTTTCTTGTACATCCCTAAGTTATTTATGACTTATCTATACAGAAGGTTTGGTTCTTGGGTCATTCGTTTGGTCGCTATGTTCGTTTATCTATTTTAGAGCCCTAACTGTTGAAATCATTAACTTCGATCAACTTTTTATGAAAATGAGCTAGGAATTAAATTTTAATAGTTTCGTTAGCTCTGAAACATAGATTTTGGTCTAGCTGACTCTTGGTTCATTTATAAAGTCCTTGGTTTTGGTTTTTATGTTCTTTTGTGTGTTTTTGGCATTTTGAAGTTCAAAAATTTGAACTCGATTGACTTTTTATGATCAAAGCCTTGGATTGAAAAATTGACTGTTTCATCAGCTCTGAAATATCAAGTTTGAAATAGGTGATTTGTTCGTTTGGATTTCGAGATAATCAGACTCATTTCGAGTACTCGGTTGAAAATTTTATGTTTTTGGTCCTAGAGTTCCTTCTAGTCAAATTTGATCGAAATGATCTCGGATCGGAATTTTATCTTACTGTTATGTACGAAATGTCATTTAGATGCAGGTAGCATATATGATTTGTATTTATTAGGTTCCGAACGCATTCTGATCCCTCTATCTCTATCGAGTCTATTTCCTTAGCTGATTTCTAGTTGATCGACTGATTCTGGTGCACCAGTAGTTACCTCTCTGCGAACGTAGTGCTTGGACGTGAAAGTAGAGAGTGACTATTTCCTGTGCAACACAAACGGGGTGGATGGACATCAACGTGGAGGGTCTTCCTCCATTACTCTTCATGAATGCGGTTTCAGTGTCATGAGAGCAAAAAATAATTTCTCCTGAGGACTGCAAACGCGATCTACGTACCGCGAACGCACCTATGGAACCCCTAATAGTATTTCCCAAATCCAATTCTCATTCATTCTTCATCATTTTTTTTTACTTTCAAAGTTCAAAATCCACCATTTTCAATCCTTGGAGTTTTGCATGCGATAATGGATGATGTTAGAATCAATATTTTTTAAATTATTCTTCAGTTTTCACTCAAATTTTGACCAATTCATTCAAAAATTCCTATATTCTCAAAGTTGGTTCTCCACTTTAATTCATTGAAGCTTATTTTTTTCTTGTCCTAACTCCAAAATTTATGTATGAGTTTCCTATGATGTGGGGAACATGTTGGTACCTTTTATCCGAAAATTTGGGTTCATGGGCCCGTATGCTTGATTTGACTCAGATTTTGACATGGGTATAATAATAGCTTTATGGATATCATTTAACTCGTATTAACGCATATAATACATAGATTAATACTTTGTTAGTTACGTGATTGTTTGGGTTCGTTGGTGCATTTTTTGAGTTATTGGAGTTGTCCGGGATACTTTCTTCTGGTATTTGCGAGCTTATCTTCGGACGGCAGATAGGCTATGGCTTACCACTATTAGACTTGATTTTTATGGGAAATAATTGTAGTAATTAATCATCCTTGGGTTGAGGTTTAGTTTTGGTAACCTTAACCCTATCACTTTTTTAGTCTGCTACTTGCTTAAGATTCGGTGTTGCATTTACAACTATAGTTTATCTTGTGACCCTACATGTTCTTTATTGACTCTGGAACATATATGGTTGGATTATTCAGAATGTCTGTGAGTCCGGGACTTTGACTAGCTAGTTCTAGATTGATGTAGTATTTGCGCCCGTGCAGGGCCAATAGTACTTTTTTGAGCTATAGTTTGTGATTGAGCATATCATCATCATGAAATTTGTTTTATGTATTGGTTTCTACTGTTTTATGGACAAGAGTCAAACGTCACTGATTTTGAAATCTTGCATCGCCTTATGGGCCCATTTTCAGTATTATAATACCAAAAGGAGTATTTTACTAGTTTTCAATGATGAATAGGATAAGTGAAGTTATAACCACTATCTTGATACGCTACTAGCCTCGATGATGCCCGAGAACTAGACATTAATTTATTCTGGTTTAAGACTCAGTGATGTTCGAACAATAATATTAAAATTATATTAATTTAGATCCGATAATGTCCAGACACTCATTCATACATTGATATCATGAGAGGTCCACTTAATTTGTCCAAAATTAAATAAGTGGTATTTTCTTAACTCCAAAACTCATAATCGAGGATTCTGAATCCACCTTTGTATATCAGTTTACGAACAAGTCATGGGAGTAACTTGAGAATGCAACGGATGCTTCAGCTTGTTGCAAAATGTGAACATGAATAACAATTCACAAATGCTTGTTTTTTACATTTTGCTTCATTATTATCATTATTCTATTTTGTCCTCCGTTATTATTATTGTGCTAAGATTTATTGCAATTATTTTACAATAAATTATTGATTTCTTTTTGTTGCTTTGAAATTTTTCTTTTAAATTTTTTCAAAAAAAAATTGTTGCAATTTTTTTTCTTAAAAAAATCTTTGTTTCTATTTATTCACTGTCTTTTTTCACTGCTCTTTTTTTGGAAAAAGAAATTATTGCTAGTATTTCAAAATCTTCTTTGGCTCTTTTTAAAAAAATAACTTACAACAATACAATTGTCTTAGAAGCATGCATATTTTTATATAACAATGATATATTTTCTAAATATATACAATTCTGAAAGATATATTTTTATATAATAATGATAATAATTTCTATACACATCCTATAAAAAAAATACATATTATATATACTAATTATGCATTTTTTTGCACATCATACACAAATACATATTATATACAATAATAATAAGTTTTTATGCACATTAAGATGCTACCTCTAGATGTAATTACATTCATATACGTATTTTATACAATAACTGTATTGTTTTGATACACATTTATGCAATGTTTATATATATATATATATATATATATTATACAGATGTGTATCTTATATAATTAATATATAATTTTAGTGTAAATTATATATATTTTTTTATTAAGTATTAAAATATTTATTTACTATGTAGTTTTGATATACATTTATAAAATAAAATAAAAAAGAGGAAAGAGAGGAGGGTGGGGTGGGGGAGATAAGACGGGGAGAGAAAAGAAGAGGGAGAGAGAGAAAAAAAAATTAAGGGAGAGAGTTGAAGTTTGGCTACTGCTCAAAATTATTTTAAAAGAGTGGTTTATATTGGAGGTTAAAATTGGACTATTAATTTTGAAAGTGGCCATATGGCCTTTTTCCAACCCAAAACATAGAGCTTGCCAACTACTATTATGTTGTTGGATAACTCTAAAATAGAAAATGTTTAAATTTTTACTTAGCACTTAAATTTTTTTTGTCTTAATTGAATACAATATTATATATAATTTTTTTTATATTAGACATAAAAAGTTGAAAACTTATTTTATAATAAAATGTATGTAGTTAATCATCTAATATAAAAAATAATGTTTCGCGTATTAATAATAAAATATTACGTATTAAAAATAATATGTCACTAAAATAATGATTCAATTGTATATGTGTGTCATTTTATTATTAAGGTAGCTTTTTATTTTTAATAATATGTGGAAAAATTCTTTTCATCATCAACGATTAACTACACATTTTATTTATGAAATGAGTTTTTAACTTGTCGGGTTTGATAAAAATAAAAGATTATATATAATATTTTATTCAATTAAAACAAAACTAAATTTAAATGCCTAAATAAATTTTTTCAAACAAATTTAAAAATTCATATATAAACTTAAAAGCTAAAATATATTATTCATTATTTTCGGTCTAAATATATTTTTTTGCTATATTTTTTTATCTAAAGTGGCCTTCTAACGGCCTGGGATGTTTTTCATCAATGAAAATCTTATTTATGTTTTAAAAGAAAAAAAGGAAATCTCATTTATGCGAGAGAAACGAGAATTAACTTCTGCCTGCCTAATAACTAATTACCGGCTCTTTCAAAATTCAAAAACTAATTTAATACTTATTGTAAAGGTAGAAAAGTTCTTAAAGTATAATTAAGAGGTTAGATTAAAGAGGAAATAAGATTTTGTTATTGACAGTCTGTTACCTTTAGGTTCAAATGGTCAAAATGAAATGGGGCGACTTAAAAATAATAGCTTCATTTTAGTAGTTAATAAGTTATTATAATAATAATTTTAAAATTATAATTTATAGCCCAAACTTAATCAATAAAAATCCTTTTCTGGCTATTTTTTTAATCTTTTTCATGTATTAATTGTATGCTACTCTTATTCGATAAATATAAATATAATAACTGATCACATATACAAAAAGCATATCATTTGTATCGTTAGTTGTGTAGCCGTTATATCACTGTTATCAACGAATAAAGGATCAGCGAATACAAACCTTAACCTTTTTTGTATTCTTGTTCCACCTATTTCTCATTCTTTGTATTTTGTTCACTCTCTTTCTCTCTCATTTAAATGTATCAAACTTACCATTTATATTTATATATTAATAAGTGTATGTATTATTATATTTATTTGAGTCTATCACATAGAAATACAAATATATCCTTTATATTAGGATAATTCAATTTGTATCAATGAATATAATTTGTATTTTATAGAATTTTATAAAAAAAATACATAATTATATGAAATTAGTTGTATAAATCATATATAAAATACAAAATACAAATTTATCATGAGCATATGCATAACCGATACATTAATGATACGAAATTAGCAGATACACATCTGAAAGTTTTAAAAAAAGGAGCAAATACAAATACAAAACTGGAACTTAAAAACAAAAACAAATACATGAAGCAAAATACAATTACAAACTGAAAGTCAATTTTCAAAACTAGAAACACATTCGAAATACAAAACTGATTTTTTTTATTTTTTTTTTAAAAAAAGAGAGATAGAGAAATGAAATAGAGGGAGAAAGAGGGAGAGATTAAGAGATATGAGAGGAGAGTGGCGAGAGACAGGGGTGGAAATGTTTATAGATAGTTTTCAAAGTGTAATTATTTGAATTGTATAAGATAATTAGTTAAAATTTAGGTTGAATTAATTAATTATAAATTTATATTTTTTATATTTATGTAGTTTTTTTAAATAAAATTACCACTAAAAAGTATTATAACTTGATTTATTTAGGTAAAAAAAAAAAAATGTTATGTTATTTAAATTGAAATGCTGATTGCGTGACTCCTCATACTTAACTAGATGAATTGCTTAAACTGCCCGCTTTAGCCATTGGATATTTTTCATTTTTCTTTTTGAGAACTGTTTGTTATATAAATGTTATAATTTTTATATTTTGAATTCAAAAAATAATAATTTTCAAATATTATTATTTTTTAATGACAAAGGCACTCGTAATTTACGGAGTCATGCAATTTTCCGAAAGATTCTGTGGTACTTTCTAATAATAAACATTACAGTAGTACTATGTCACATTTCCAAATCAAAACACACACTCAAAAATGAAAAAAGACGAAAAGGAAAAAAAACATAAGCACATCTTTTAATTAAGTTTTTCTTACTAGTTTCATTTGTATAATTATTATAAAAAAAATATTTATTTACAATGTTTTTATTAAAATATGTGTTGAGAGAGATTTGATTGATAATAATGTCATTACTCACGTTAAAGCATGTGTTGAAACTTTTGGTACTACTAACACATAGAAAAAATGATATTAATACTACACACCTTAATATAAAATAAAGTATAAAAACTAAAAAATATATCAAATAAGACACTAATAATACGTAAAATTAATGTATACATTATTTTCTTTAATATATTCTATCAAACAATCCATACTGTGTTGCGCGAAGTGCAAGTGGGGAGATTAATGGAGTGAAAACATTAATGGAGATTAATGGAGTGAAGCAGCGGAAGAAATGAAATTTCTTATACTTTATCATTTGATTTAAAAAAATTAATTTATATATAAAAATAAATTTTTCCCGTGAAAATAATATAAAATTAAAAAAGAATTTATAAAATATCATTTCTCATAAATCATTTCCTAACATAAATAAAAATAAAGAAGCACTTATCATTTGATAATTTATTTGATACACAAATACAAAAATAAGCTATAAACAAAACAAGCATATAGTCACGAGGTGGTGGTCCTCACGTGCCTGCCATGCTTAAAAGACAAGAAAGTAGGAACTGTCCTAACTCCTTAGAATCTACTCAAAGGCTTCGTTTTTTTTTTTTTTTTTTTTTCATTAAAAAACAAATAAAAAAGATCTCTAATCAACTTAAAATAATAATAATATTTTAATGTTTTGCTCAATAAATGCACTGCAAACTTTGAATAGAAAATATATACGAAGAAAATACAGTGCAACTTTGCATCTGATTTTTGGTGTTTGTTTCTTGTGTGAAGGGAAGATCACAAGCACTTTCTCCACTCCAACAGTATCTTAAGAAAAGGAATTATGCTTTCCAAAAAAACATAGGTTTTGCTTTTTCTTCTTATTTGTGGATAAGAAGAAACAGTTATAACAAATAGGGATGTCAATGGGCGGGACGATTTCAATTTAAGAATATGTGGGGGGTGGAGCAAGGGTTGAAATAATTTTTTAATAAAATTAATGTGGGATTGGACGGGTTGCCGGTTTAACTAAAATAAAAGTTAAAAAAAATAGTATTGTTAAAATTGTAAAAAAATCAAAAAATATGTTATATATAAGTTGTTTATAAAAAAAAGATTTTTGTTTTATTGCGAAACTTCATATGTATTAAATTACGGGGTAGTACTGTCTCAATTCTTAAAAAATAACTAAATGTGTGGTAATAGTATATATATTCCCAACAAACGAGCAATAATTAAAAAAAAACAATTTATCTATGCTACACGCCTATAAATATGAAATAAGTTTAATAGTAAAAACTATGTGAAATCTAGTAATTCAATTTAAAAAGTGAAGCAAATAATACGAAATGAGACGAAGCAAATTTATACGGGACGAAGTGGTTTATGACTAAATATCAATTCTTAAATAATAAAATAATTTTTCAAAAAAATTCTTATGACCTAACACCAGTGTGATCTTATGTTGCTTTAGTTTTCTTTCTTATTTGAAATGATTCACTGAAGGAAATTAAAATAGTGAAAGTATATTAATTAAGAGTGATAATGGTTTTCAGAAAACGACCTAACCAACAAAAATTATATCGTACAGAGTCAATTTTTAGGTTTTTTTTTTATATAAATTTTCTGATTTTTATATAAATTTATAATTGTACCGTATAATTGAATAAATTTTTTTATTTTGTAAGAATTAACTAAAAAGTAACCAAATCGTCCGTACATGCATGTGTGAATATATATATATATATATATATATATATATAAAGCGACTACAAGCGATAATGTAATGAACACTCAAAGTTAATCCTAAAAATGATTATACTACTCCGATAAAAATTAAATTAGTTTTAACATCTTGACTCTCGAATAGTAACTGACAAACTACGAGATACTTCAACGACCTTGAGTAGTAAAGCTATTGAATATTTTTTTCTCTTGTTATTTGTAGGAGTAGGGCCCAAGCGAAGTGGGCCCAATAG
>JBDJHY010000106.1:14616593-14627943 GCA_039654485.1 Withania somnifera | reverse complement strand
CGAATCTTCAATTAAAAATATTAACAAAAAATAACTAATTGTAAATGAGAATTTTGGTAATTGATAAATGAATATTGGAGAATTAAGAATAGAAGATTGATAAATATGAGAGTAGTAGAGAGAATTGAGAATTTTTTGATGAAAAATAAGTGAAAATAGTAGTATTTATAAGATTTTTTTTGTAGGCGTAGGGGGATGGGAAGGGGGGGAGGCTAAAACGGCTATAACAGCCGTTGGCCAACAATTATTTTTTTTAAAAAAGGACCCATCGCGATAGCCATTACGTCGTGATGCATATCGTGATGGGTTACTGGAAACTCATCACAATTGCAATCATGACATGATGACAATAATGATGAGTTTTTAGTAGCCTATAATTGGATTGGACCGGGATAAAAATGAAATCCTATCCTGTTGTGGTACCCGGTATAACCCGTCCCGTTTAGTACCGGATCAGGCCAAACTGAGACGATACCAAGACGTCTCGATCCAATGCCCAGCCTTACCTTAAACCTCATCCCTACTCCCCCAAAAACATCACTCATCTAAAGAACATTAAAAATAATATATTCAGCAAAATTTCATAATAAATCTAAAAAAAATATTTATGCATCCACTCAATTGTAATAGAGTATAATAAAATAGAAAGGAGGCAATGCAATAAAAAATATCAAGAACACCAACAAATTATATAATAATAATAAAAAAGAAAAGATTATAATAAGAAGTATGAGAAAGTACGAGAAGGAAAAAAATATTAATACAAGAAAAGAAATATTAATATCATTACTATTAATAAAAAGAGTTAAATTGAAAAATCAATCTCCTACTTTCATATCCTTTCAACTCATCCACCAAAAGAGAAACCCAAGAAAAATAATATTTCCTTCTACATGTTTTATCCATCACCTTTTTTTGTCATTTTAAAGAAGAATGTCATTTTTATTATAGTTAAAAATTATTTAATTTTAATTTTTTTATTTTTATAAAATATTTATAATTATATAAGTATTTTAAAAATATTTTAAATTATAAATTTTGAATTTTTCTTAAGCATCCTTCAAAATCAAATAATTTTATACAATTAAAATATTTTTTTCCTTTTATCCTTATTAGTCGACCTCTATATCCTCCAACTCACCCACCTAAAGCCAAATTTTTGTTTTCGCCATCTTGCTTACAGAGGAAAAGAAAACGCTTTTGTGTACACACAGTCACAAACACACACACTTTCTCTCTCTCTCTTTCTCTCCGTGCCAAAACTCTTCAGTTTTCCATACCAAAGTACACAGTTACACACAGTCCACATACGCATTCACGAACACCTTTCTTTCTTTCTTTTTTTTCTTCTGTTTTCTATTGTGTTTGTGAATACAAACAAAATATATGTAAAATGATATCATCTTTTACGTTTATTTAGCCAAACGTACACTCCAAACTCTTGGAAAACTCACTCTCCTCTTTTACCCATATCTTGCCCTTTTCCCCCCCTCTCCACCAAAAAACCAAACAAAACTCACCATTTTACATAAAAATCTTTGATTTCAACCAAATTCAAGAATTCCCCGTTTGCTCATTTTTGCCTTTCAGTATACTCACATGCATTCATGAGTTGGGTCTTTAGAGACCATTTAGCTACTTGGGTAGTGGAGAAAAATCATAATGGGTTGTTGTATATCTCAGTTGGCAGCAAAATTTGCTTTTTTTCCTCCATCACCAGCTACATACCAAGTCAAGAAAAGGGATGATGGAAGACTTGTTGCTGTTTCTGCTACATCTTCTATGCCTATTTCTGGTGCTGCAGATGATGTTTCTCTTGATGTGCTCTTGGTTGACACTAAAAGAGGCAACAAGATTGTAGCTTTTTACTTGAAAAATCCATATGCTAAACTTACTGTGCTTTACTCTCATGGCAATGCTGCTGATCTGGGCCAGCTATATGACTTGTTTGTTCAGCTTAAAGCTAATCTCAGAGTCAACCTTATGGGGTCTGCTTTTCTTTTCTTTTCTTTCCTTCCCTTTTTTGTTTTTTCATTCTTTCGCCTTTTTATCAAAACAAAAAAAATTCAATGTTAGGTTTTGGGTTTTAGAATCTTATGTAGGACATGTGTGTAAGAATCTTGTTTGTAGATACTGGTTCTTCTCATTAATGTTTGAAGTTGATTTGTAAAATTCTGAACTTGATATGGTAAATCTTGAATATTTTTAAGAATTTTGCTTTTCTGTGTGTTTCGGGTTTGGGAGTGAGATATGGGGTCTTTCTCTCTTACTTTTTTGCCATGTTTCTTATGTTCCTATTACTCATTTCTCTCTCATGGGTTGGTCTTCACTTTTTTATCCATTTTATGTAGCTGGAAAAAAGGAAGCTTTTTCACATTTTTGTCCAATTTAAAGATTTGCTTAATTTCTATTGATCTTTTATCTTATTTATTGCAAGTTACTACCATGTTGATCTCATGTTTTTCAGTGAAAATTTCATGGTTAAATGGACCTTTGGACCTTCTATTGTTTCTTGGAGGTTCCGTGATTTATTTTCTCCTCATCAGTGCCTTTCGATCTGTAAACTTGTGTTGTGTTCTCAGAATGAGTTTTCATCTTTCTCTCTTTTTACTGTGAATTGGAAAAGCAAAAGTACTGCCTTTGTGAATTTTCATTGTAGTCACAAATCACTAGTCCCTTTCCAACTATTACAAGTTTTTAAATTTTCTTTGTCCTTATATGTAGTGTGATAGATTTCACTACCTACTCATTCACTCAAAGAATGAAACGTAAAAGTAAAATGGGGTTTCACTGGTGGGGTTGGATAGAGCAATGGTCCCTACTTTATAGAGGGAATAAAGTTTTGTTCTTTATTCTGAGATTTGCCTTTGATCTTGCTCTATCATGTGTTTTTTCCAATATACATACAGTGTCCATAGGACATGTCCTCTTGGGCGAGTTTGACAGAAATGTCGCTCTACGGCCTATCGTGGATGCAATGAAGGTCCAGAAATTTTCTTTTTATGAGTTTAACACAATTGTGATAATTAATCTGGACTGTGAATTTGTATCTGTTTAGAGTGGGTTAGAGTCCCACATTGATTGGCGAATGGTTCTCCCCCCTCATGAGCTAGTGTTTAGGTTTGAGTTGAGCCCAAGGTTTATTTCTTCACATAGTATATCAGATCCAAGGGTCCATCCTTGTTTGGGCATCCATATTATATTGTGTACATTCCACTTGGTAGGCTTGGATGTGCAGGAGTGTTGAGTGGGTTAGAATCCTGCATTAATTGGGGAATGGGATGGTTGTTCTCCTTAAATGAACGTGGACAATTCTCCCTTCATGAGCTAGCTTTTGGGGTTAAGTTGGGACCAAGCCTCAAGGTCCGTTTCTAACAGTATTAAAAGGAACAAAACTATCGGACTACCCATGCATTTCATGGTAGACACCAATGTATCACATGTGTCCAGACTAACCAAAGAGAAAATAATTTACTTCCTTGATTTAACCAGATTGCTTCATTACTTTTTTTTTTTTGAATTGTCAATTTGTTTTATACCTTACTCGTGTTCTTGCACATTCCCATTTTGCAATTTAGTTTATAGGCTTTTATACTTTGACCAGTTTCTGATAAGTTTTGCTGTTTCTACTCTAAAAAATTAACATCTCAATTACTATATAGATATGATTATTCTGGCTATGGAGCATCTACGGGAAAGGTATGTCCTTCAATTCATTAAGCAAGAATTTAAGGATGTGGGTGAAGGTCTTGATATGTGCTGGCAAATTACTTATCCTTATCGTCTATTCTTTTTTTTCGCCATGATCTAGCCAAGCGAGTGTGATACATATGCGGACATAGAAGCGGTGTATGAGTGCCTTCAAACGGAGTATGGAATTGGCCAGGAAGATTTGATTCTCTATGGGCAATCTGTTGGAAGTGGCCCGACATTACACTTGGCAGCTAAATTACCACGTTTGAGAGGTGTGGTTCTGCACAGTGGCATTCTTTCTGGCCTTCGTGTGCTTTGCCATGCAAACTTCAGTTTTTGCTTTGACATTTATAAGGTAACTAAAACTCTTCAGGGAAATGACAGTTAACTTTTTGATGTCTTTTACCTTCTTTGTCAAGTATTATTTAGTTAACTGAGTTGTCAACTTTGGATGGTAAATAAATCCTGGAGAATTATGGAGGAACAATACATAGGTAGCTTTTTGGCTCCTGTATATAATTTAGAACTCTTCTTGGATTTTGTTAGCTCTATAGTTTAGAAAGAAGCTACAAATCCTTTTTTTTTTTTTGTGAACTTAATTGATCTATGCTTGTAACTTTCGCCTTTGAATGAATCTACTTACCTTATGAAAAAAAAATACATAGGTAGCTTTGGGAACGTTCTCTATCTATAGCTTTAGTTTGAAAGAATAAAATATTGAAGTTCCCTTTGCCTCAGTATACCCAAAATTACTTTCACTGACTGGAAATTGAGTGGTGCCTTCAGTGCTGGTATTGCATGGTTACAAGTAACACAAATGTTTTTGATAAAGCAACCAAATAAATTTGAGGTTTAGCCTATGAAGAAGGGGAACATATTTGCGGTTGTCAGAGAAAGTTGCAGCCAAGTTTGAGCTAATTCTTATGCACTTCATGTGAATTTTGTAATGATTTTAAAATGTTTGCAACTTTATTTGCCAATGGTTCGAGTAATTTATTAGGGGAACAAATTGAATACCTTGTATATTCATTTCTGTATTTTCCTTGCTGCCATCTTAAGCATCTAACAGTTATGTTCACGTGCAGAATTTAAACAAGATTCAGAAGGTGAAAAGCCCTGTCCTGGTTATACATGTAAGTTATTCTTCACATTAGTTGACAATTAGATTCAAATTTCTCATGCAGTGTTTAGTTGATAAGAAAATTAAACTTCCATTGGAAAATGATTTGAGTTTCAGTGATTAGGCTAAGATTAAATTATCTAATATAGAGAAGAGAATACATGGATATGAACTTTTGTTTCTTTTCAACTAAAGAATCCTATATCCCGTGAAGGCTACTGGAGATATAAGAACAACTTTGTTTTCTCCGTTGTTTTCTCTTCATGATATCCATATGGGACATCTGGTGGATATCCTTTTGACATTAAACCTTTTGAATCCCTTGTTGTCGCTATATGATAAGATTCGGTCCACTATGTAATGTATAATTGGGTTTAAATATAAATTAAGGAGGATTGAGTTCGAAAAGGAGATTTGGTTTGTTTCCTCATCAGGTGGACTGTTTTTTTGGTAATGGAAATTTAAGTTGTCATTTAAATGTCGAACTGATGGTGTTTCTATTCTTTTAGTTGGTGGGGATGGATGTGAGGGAGCTCCTAAATATTCTGTTTTCCTGGATTCAATCCTTTACGTTCCGCTGGGTGTGCTCCTTCAACTCACGCACTCAACCAAAGCACCTAACCCAGCTTTTGACCAGTGGGTGCTATTAAGCCAATATGTCCCAATTTTAGAAATTTCTATATAAAAATATATGGTTTGCGTCCAGGTTAATGGGTTCCCGAGCACCCGGAACACTACAAGTGGGTCTGCCCTGTTCTTATGGTAATGCTGAATGATTGGTGTTAGACCTGCTAAATTTTAATGTTAGACGATTGAAATTTCTTGTATTAATTTGTTCTACCAGATTTGAAGTCTGAACTGTTAATACTTTACATAGGAGTCTCTGGTTAGTTGCTATAAGCATCCTTTTACATCCCTCTAGCATTTTGTGGTAATAAATTCCAGGTTGTTTATTTTTTATTATAGTTTTAGCAGTACACCTTTCTTTCATTCACAAACTGAAGTGCAACCTTTAAGTGCTTTCATCTTGAAACGTACTCACAGTTTCTGTTGTTACTTATTTGGGGAAAAAAAAACTCACAGTTTTATGTTTCTTGATTCTTCTTCTTGATTCAATAAAAAGAACTCCCAGTTTTTGAACCTTGGAACTTAGTTCCTCTTGTTTATGTCTGTTTGCTTATTTGTGGTTCCCCTCAACTTTTGATCAGGACTAAAGGTCAGTGTAGCTATAACAAATTAACAACCCAAGGGAATGCCTAATGATCAATAAAGTAGGTGAAAAGAATGGGAGACATGGGTTCAAATCCCAATTCAGACAATGCTAGATGGTTTCGGCTGATCTACCAAAGCCTTGGTAGGCAAAGTTACGCTTTGGAAAGCCAAGTTAAGAGTTAAGTGATAACAGGTATCCACTGGAATAGTCAAGGTGCACCTAGGTGGCCCATACATCACTTTTGTTAACCAAAAAAATCAAAGGAACACTGAATCGCGCTTTATCTAGTTGACCATTTGAAAAGAGGGAAATATGAGTTAAGAACTCCTCTCGGGTTAAGAGTATCATGAAGAGGTCTTGCATGATACTAAATTGGTGGGCATGTGAAACATCAAAAAATATATTTCTTATAATTTTCATTAAAAGAAAAGGATATATTTCTTATAATTAGGTCCCTTTTGTTTGGACTTATAGTTTCACTAGACTGATTCTAGGGATGCATTTTACAGTTTCTTCTAGTAGTGTGTGGCATTGTCAAAAATAAATAAATTATGTGGCATTCCATAGGTGGTTCTGTTTTTTGGATTTTTCGGTGTGTATTCATTTACTGGAAACTTCTAAAGCCGATGCATCCAGAGCTTCGGAGAGGAGCTGTGGAGTCTTTTGTTGAATTATTTGCATCCTCCATGATTGTGTGCATGTCATGTGATAAAGTCGGTACATTATCAAAGTATTTTTTGCTGTTACAATGTAGATTTGTTTTGGCGCCAGAGATATATATGTATTATATCATCTGGTGATATTTCACCTGAATGGCATGATATTGAAGTGAAACTCACAGAATTTCGGAACTAATATGAATGATAAAATGGAGGGAGTGCTCCAGAAGTGCTATGCGAAGGAACACTGTCTGATAAAATTTAAGGCAGGTTCTATAGAACTGTTGTTAAACCGACAAGGATGAGTAGGCATCAACTGTTGATCTCATTATATTAAATATAGTCTGATGTATCATCTCTGTTCAGCACTTGTGAGCGTCTTCTTTTGAAGATTAGCCCATCTACCTCTGTTTTCCCTACATGAGCCTACCGTAATTCGGTTTGCTTTTACGTGTGCAAATCTTGTCATCTTTTACATTTTACCATTATTAAAAGAGAAATAAGATAATGGAAAAGGATAAAATAAACTTATAGTCTCTGTTGTACCTACTATGTCAGTATATCTCCTCGATGAGCTGGTTATGTAATAAGTGGCATATAAGATATCAAAGTTAGCAACTCTGGTTTTGCATTACAATCATCTACCTCTCTCTGTCTCAAAAGGAAACTGTCAGAGTTCCTATAGCGAAACTACAGTTTCCTGTATGGATTTTTGAAGACTAAAGTTAGTAAGATCGGCACTACCCAAATTGGTTATAACCGAGTTGTTTAGCGGAATATCTATTTAAATCATGGATATTTAAAATATTTTTCTTCAATGAATATGCACAATGCAATAACAAGATGACACATTTACACTTGCTAAATCCCTCAAGTTTCAGCAGAAAAGATAGCACCAATGTCGTTGATTTTTAGTAAGCTCATGTTATGCTAATTTATGCGTTAAACATTGTCTGCTCTATCAATAGCATGCCAGAACACTTATCAGCTTAAGTTGGTGTGCCAATTTTTGAGTGTCTAAGAGATTGATTAGGTGGAATTATCCGTTTGCAGGCTGATTTCATTATTTCTTGAGGGGTTTTCTGCCTTCCTTGATGGTTGAGGGCGGGGAGTAGTTGGGGTTTAGAACTATCAAGGAGATTAAGCGTAAGCTACTCTAGATTCTTGTTAAATGCAATAAATGGCTGCTTAGTTAGAAGTGCATTTTTCATGGTGTATGGCTTATGTTCAATTTCGTGTTGTCATGTCAAAAGCCTCGAACTTGACCCTTATTTTGAGGGGAAAATGAATGAACCTAGTATTATAATTCCTTCGTGTTGATAATGAACCTTGTGGGCATGTATCTGTAGAAAGGGTTTAACTACATTCAACCGTGCTTGTCAATTTTGTTTCAAAATTTGGACTATGAGTTCCATGACAACTATGTCTGACATAGCTTACAAAAAAATATGAATTAATAATATCTAGTTTCTTATGGTCACTCTAAAATTAACTAAACTGAACCAACTGTACTTGCTTGATTGAAAAATCCAACTCTATACATGATGTTTGTTTAAAGCATAATTGATATTTGCAATCCTAGTCTGCAGTCGCCCTTTTAGTTTCTGATGACGCAACGGAATTCTCTTCAATATTTGCTTTTTAAGTCACCTAGAATATGAAGGAAAGGAGAGGAAACACTAGGCAGATAAACTATTTGTTTCTCTTTTCTGTTGTTGCATCATCTTGATGACTTCCTACAAATATGTTTTGCAGGGCACAGAGGATGATGTGGTCAATTGGCTACACGGTAATGGACTTTGGAAAATGGCGAGGGATCCATATGAGCCCTTATGGATCAAAGGAGGAGGCCACTGCAACTTGGAACTTTACCCAGATTACATTCACCACCTTTGCAGGTTTATCCAAGAAATGGAGTGCATGACCACTGAAATCAGGCTAAAAAAGATTAAACAAGCTCTACGTCTGCCAAAGAGATCAGATACCACCATTTCTACCAACTGCTGTTGTCAAGTTAAATGCAGATTACCTAATTGTCTAAATTGCTCAAAAGTGAGCTGCACGAAATGTTGCTATTGGCCCAAATGCCCTAAATGGAAACCCAAATGCTTTGTATGTTGGCAACCTGGCTGCCTCAAATGTTGTTGCACATTGCCAAAATGTTCATTCGCGTGCCCAGAATGTTCATGCACTTGCCCAAAATGTTCATGTACGTGCCCAAAGTGTTCGTGCACATGTCCAAAATGCTGTTGTTGGAGCGTAAAATGTTCGTGTTGGTGATTGTTAGCGATGGGTGGGTATACGTATTGGTTCAGTTGAAAGGCAATAATTTGTATAGTTTGCCCCAAGTTGTTGATGGTAGCCTTGACAGTTTGATATGAAGTAGTTATTTAGAAATCCCTATAGGACTTTATTCTTTAGCATTTCCTCAACATTACTAAGTTATTGTATCTTCTATTATAGTCCTACTCAATGTGCTCATTCAATTTAGATACCAGTTCTTCCTCTTTGATTGCTGAATTCGTATCTCATCAAGATATTGTTAGGATTTGAGCCCCAAATTTGATTTTACCAAAAAATAATTTAAATCGACAAAGAACAAATATATTACACATATTTATAGTGGTTTATTTTTAATGCGAGAGCTAAGTTTATTTTGTTGCTGCAAATTTTAATATAAACTCAAATAGAGAGTTGTGTTTACGATTCTTTCTTACACTCTTGGTGAAAGCTCTCTGATCTCTCATGTGTTATTATCTTTCAAAGAGAAATACCAATTAAGTCTTGCACATAGTTCTCTCAAGTATTCCAATTTATAGATAATGAGTGGTTCTTTGTTAAATACCACAACCAACTCCAAATAGGAATAAAAAATTGAATTCTATTCCAAATAGGATGGAAAACCAAAAAAGAGTAGGATTAGACTCCAAAAAATACAATAATCTCCCACTTGGAGATTCATCTCATTATATGTCTCCATCTGCAGCGGCGACTCCGATCCTCATCTAAGGAGTGCCACTGAAGTTGCACACAACTTCAGTTTATCATACGGCACGGTCTTCATCAACAGGTCTGCTGGATTTTGACTTCCTGGGATCTTTTTAAGTATTAGTACTCCATTTTTCAAAGCTGACCTGATAAAGTAATACCGGAGTTGTATGTGCTTCATTCAAGCATGGTAGACCGGGTTCTTAGCCAACTTTGACTATCACAATATAGTACTCTTCCTTTGTGATCCTGTTTCAGTTCTTGTAAAAAAGATTGTAGCCACATCATCTCCTTAGAAATCTCTGTCATAGCTACGTACTCAGTCTCACAGCTAAAGAGAGCTACTATCTTCTGCAACTTTGAAACCCAACAAATCGCAATACCTCCAAAAGTGTAAATGTACCCGGATATGTTTTTCCTACTATTGACGTCACCATCATTGTCAGTATCAACGTCCTCCTGCAAGCAAGCTTCTAACTTTCGAAAACACAATGCTGAACTTGAGCTTCCCTTTATATACCTAAAGATCCACTTCAGAGCCTCCCAATTCCTAATGTTGTTTTCTCGAGTTACTCATAAATCTGCTGACAAGTCCCACTACATGTGTAATGTCCGGTCTCCTACATACCATAGTGTACATAAAGCTACCAATTGCAGAGGCATAAGGAACCTTATCCATAGATGTCATCTCATCCTCGGTCACCAGTGAGTCTTCTTCAGATAGCTGAAAGTGACTAGCCAAAGGAGTGCTAACCAGTTTCGCATCGTCCATGTTAAACCTCTTGAGAACCTTCTTCACGTATTCCTCTTGTGAAATCTTAAGACCCTCCTTACTTCTTATAATTCTCATCCCGGGGATCTGCTTCACGGCTCCCAAAATTTTCATCACAAATTCTTCCGATAACTTCTTCTTCAGTCTATCAATCTCATGTAGATTTTCTCCCACAATCAGTATGTCATCGACGTAAAAAAGCAGTATCATGTCGGAGTCTTCAAGTCTCTTGAAGTAGAAACAATGATCTGCCTCACACCTCGAGAATTCTGCTTTCTTCATAAACATGTCGAACTTCTTGTACCACTTTCTCGGAGCTTGTTTCAGTTTGTACATGCTCTTTTGAAGCTTGCACAATAGCTTCTCCTTCCCTCTGACATCAAAGTCCTCAGGTTGCTTCATGTAAGTTTCCTCCTCCAAGTCACTATAGAGAAAGACCTTATTCACGTCCATCTGCTTAAGATGTAGGTCTTCCTTGGCTACCAGCTCAAGAGTTGTTCTGATTCTCACCAACTTGACCACATGAGAGACTATCTATGTGTAGTCAAATCCTTCTTTATATTGAAATCCCTTCACAACCGTTCTCGCTTTGTAGTGCATACTTCCGTCGTGTTCCTCCTTTATCCGGTAGATCCACCTGTTCTGCAATGCCTTCTTTTCCACCTGTTCTGCAATGCCTTCTTTTCCTCTGGTAACTCGGCTAGCTCCTATGTGTGGTTGGACGATAACAAGTACATCTCATTTTTCATCACCAACTCTCACTTTATCTGCCCATCAACTTGCATCACTTCTTCGTAGTTTTCTGGCTCTCCTCTGTTCTATCAGTGAGCAGGATGTAGTTGAAAGACGGAGAGAACTTGTGAAATGGCTTGCTGACTCTGGATGATCTCTGCAACTCTGTGACC
>JBDJHY010000106.1:14570951-14586462 GCA_039654485.1 Withania somnifera | reverse complement strand
CCTCACCCACACACATATTTTTCCTGATAAAGGGTGAGGGGCTACGAGAAAGGAGCTCTACGCATCTTAAGTCAAGCTGCCTCAATTTCATCTTGTCTAAGATGCTTCATTGAGTCATGAACTTCAAGTTAAGCATTGCTCTATCCTATTTAATGGTTTTGGACAACGTTCATTGTTATATGTGGTGGATAAGATAAACAACCAAAATTCTCTGCCTAAATCTTGAAACTGTTGAGCCATATGCTTTCTATGGGAAACTCGAGACTCTTTAGAGTTGTGAATTTCTAGTTATCACGCCCACTTGGTGCGCCTTGACTTTTCACGACTCGGCAGATAACTTGATGAGACAATAGTTTTCTTCCATGTTTCAGAAGACGGTTACCTAACATGTAACTAATCAATTACGATAAATTGGATCGGATTTTTCTGTTTCTTTTAATACAAGCTCCTTTTTACGAGTTCACTTATCCTTTGTATTTATTTTGCCTTTTCTAGTTGACAATGAAACGTGAAAGTATTCTCAAGGATTCAAAATCTATCATGTCCGCTGCCTTTGTATCATTTAATTCAAGATGTGGGGCAGCTGTTTGTGCACAAACACAACAAAGCAAGAACCCCACATTGTGGCTGACGAATTGGGCACCTGAACCACGAGATGTATATTGGAACAATCTGTCTATATCTTTTTTTTCTCTCAGCCTCCGCAAGCTTTTTATTTCTTTGGCAGTGTTTGCTTTGGTGTTCTTTTACATGATACCTATTGCCTTTGTGCAATCGTTGGCTAATCTGGAAGGGTTGGAAAAAGTTGCTCCTTTTCTCAGGCCTCTAATTGAATGGTAAGAACATTTTCTCTTCTTTTAAAGAAGAAGAATGCATATTATCTTCACATTGGTATAGAGTAGTATTGCAATAATCTGGTTCATTTGTACCTTATGCGAAAAGTTGATTTAATAAGGAAATATCAGTGTGCAGTGTTACCTCCTGTATTGGTCGGTGACTCGGTTTTTAAGTTCGCAACCATAGTTGTCATGAATACATTGCTAATTCTGCATTAATATCAAATAAGATTCTACTCTTGACAATTCTCAGAATGTCTAGCATTTCTCTGGACTTTCCCCAAAATATATTTTCTTGACTTTCCCCAAAATATATTTTCTTTTTTAGATTGTCATTGTGCAGCAGATCTTTCTCGTTAGTTTATCTGCAGTTGCTAAGCAATAGTAAAACTTTAGGCAATTAGCGGGTTTGATCTCCCTAAAAAAATGCTATCTAAGGTGATATTGGTGTCTGACTGCTGCTTCTTTTGATTTCAGCAGATAGATTTCAGATTATGAAGACCCAGTAGGCCTGATAAATGCCTAAGCTACTCTGTTGAGACTGTATTGCTTTGTACTTGATCCCACTTTATTTTCTTTGAATGAACGCTTCCTAGTTTACGTATTGTGTCAGAGAAAAAGAAAAAGGACTTCAGCTATTTCTCCTTCTAGGCTCCAATATTTTTTTTCCAGATGTGTTATATATTTCAGCTTCCTGACAAAATACATTTCTTCTATGTTTATTTACTAGCATTTTAATTCGTCAATCATATAGGCATTTGTTGTTTTTTCTTACAAAGGGTTATTTGTAAAGCAAAATTTTTGGAAATGCTTGCAGGAAGGTTTTCAAATCATTTCTACAGGGTTTTCTTCCTGGCTTAGCTCTTAAAGTCTTCTTGTTTATTCTTCCTTCCATTCTGATGTTTATGTCAAAGATTGAGGGACATGTGGCATTATCAGTTCTTGAGAGGAGAACAGCTGCAAAATACTATTATTTTATGTTGGTCAATGTATTCCTGGGGAGCATAGTAGCAGGGACAGCTTTCCAGCAACTTCATGCATTCCTTCACCAATCAGCTAACGAGTAATCTCTCTCTCTCTCTCAAAGCCTGTTGGGTTATTATATCTTAGTGTTGTTAAAGGTGCGTTAAGCCCTGCAGCGAGGCTCAAATGTGTTGAGTGCCTTCGTGTCGCTTAATGTGCCCTTTAGTGACGTCATCTAGGTTCTAAAGCATATTTTTCCTTGCCAATGAGCTTCTTTTGAAGAGGCAATGCTAAACCATTGATATTTCATTTTATCGTAATTTTTCACTTTTTTTGTTCATAAGTTTATCATTCATGTTTATAATTATAGACTAAACATATATATTTGTATCCTTTGCACCTTTTATTATTATGCCCGCTATTTATTTGTGCTTTGCGCTTAAAGCCCAAAAGGACCTTAGAGCTTTTTTGCGCTTTTTGCTTTTGATAGCAGTGCTATATATGTAAGTGATTTGCCGGAACTCACTAGTATTTTTTATGGTTATATAGGTCCATTCTCATAGTTCAGAAATTATGATGATTGCACACATAGTACATGCGTTATGGTTATTTAGGTCCATTCATTTTTTGATAATGTGATAATCAATGTAAAGCTCGTGGAATAAAATTCTATGTTATAGAAGTTCTCTCAATGGTTAAGGGTGAGATACATGAAACTAGAACTTTATTGAATGTTGACCAAGATATGGTCCGAAAGAAAGGAGCAAAACTAACTTATGTCAAGTATTGAAAAAGAAATCATATACTATGTGATCTTATGTCTTAGCTATTTTGACACAAAGAAAGTATTATGATAGAGTATGCGGCGTGCCATAGCTTGCAGCTTATTGTCAAAAGTGGTGCTTCTTTACCTTGTATGTATAGAGATTAGAGAGTAGAGACATGCTTTTGAGCCTCTTGGATTTTTTTGTTAAAAATTCTAGAACTTTTCAGTTTTACGCCTCTTAATATCCCTATTTATATATATAAAAAAGATAAGTTTAGTTTAACTAGTTGTAACCTTGTGTTGTGTTAGTTAAAAGTGCAATCTGGTGAATTGTGTTATGTTTAATTGTATATTTGGCATGTCTAACATTCTTGATTTTCTCTCATTTTCCTTATTTCGTATACCTACAATAACCTTGATGGTATTCTTGCATCAAAATGGAACAAATGTGGAGTTTGTAATGGAACTCGGGCTATATTATGCAATATCATGGCATAGTCAATTTTCATATGGGCCTTAGGACCACCCCCCCCCCTTCTTCCCACCCCTCTTAGTTTTTTTTTTGGTTAAACTTATCCTCGATAAGGTTACAAGTTAAGTTTCACAAACCAAACTTTGTCCATGATCAACTGCATATATGCAACTCAATGATCAACAGTATTGTTTTCGCTTTTCCGCTTCTTGGTGCAATCATAGATGGAGTTCCAGCTTAAAGTGTTCATCTTATTCTTCAGAATTTTAAATTAGGTGGAGTTTCTTTTAAAATACCGATACTAATTTGTACTAATACATTAAACTTGAAAGGTGCAAATTTGGAGAAAAGAAAAAAGCCCTATACGGTTTCTGTATATATTTGTTATTAGCCTGAGATAAGGAAGAAAAAGTGCTTCTTTACAAGACACAAGTACGAAAAGGCAGCACTTTCTTATAAATAGCTTCTTTCTTTTCTAGAAAGTTGTTTGCAGGAGTTTTACAGCATTTTGTAATCTTTCCTGCAGAATACCGAGAAATATAGGGGTATCAATACCAATGAAAGCAACTTTCTTTATCACATATATAATGGTTGATGGTTGGGCTGGTATAGCTGGTGAAATTCTCAGATTAAAACCTCTGGTTATTTTTCATCTTAAGAACATGTTCCTTGTGAAAACCGAAAGGGACGTGGAGAGAGCAATGGATCCTGGGAGTGTAGATTTTCCTGAGACACTTCCAAGTCTTCAACTATACTTTCTTCTGGGTATAGTCTATGCTGTGGTTACTCCAATCCTGCTTCCTTTCATTCTGGTCTTCTTTGCCTTTGCCTATCTTGTTTATCGTCATCAGGTTAGTCCTTGTCCTTTTATTCCTTTTCTTTTTAACTTGTCGATTTGTTTATTAACCTTATTCGAGCCCATAGACTTAAGGAGCTCTTTTTGTATTGAAAGTATTTTAAAAGAGCAATTCATTGCATCAGTAATCAAACTTTGAGTAACCAAAGGATTTGTTTAGCAAATTATGGGGAACAAAATTATTGGGAATGTAGCTTTGAGTGCTAACAACCATAGACTTATTTGAGTGTCGGAATCAACCTATATTATTTACAAAGTTTCAGTGGGTTACTGATTTAAAGTTTTGGCGATTCAATTTTATATACCCATAGTACCTTTTAATTTATGATTTTATACAGGGCAATTTTGTCACTTTAATTTCCTTTTGTTTGGAGAGTATTAATTAAATCTATCCAAAGTTTTCACCCATTTTATTGAATTGTAACAATAAAATGATTTTTAATCGTGGATGGTAAGTGGACAATAAAGTGATTGATGTGTAAAAGCATTTTAAGTTTCAGCAGAAGTTGATGAAAACAACTACTATGATAACACTTCAAAACATCCTAATATTCACACCTTTTAGTAAAACAATACAATTTCAATGCACGGGCGAACAGACCAGCAATACCAAAGTTTCTAAATTTTATGTTGAGGGAACCCATCGACGGCCCCCTAAAGTTGCCTCCATCTTTCACATAGACACCTCAACCAGGCTTGTTTCAATTTTAAACACCCGTAGGGTCCGTCAAGGTTATTTTGATACTTTTTGCTGACATGGCATGGTGAGTGTGATACACTCGTTAACAGCACGTGAAAGGCTTATTTTAGCCACTTTTTATTTTACTTTTCTCTTCTTCCCCCCTTTTTTGTCACCATTTATCTAAACTTTAGCCTTTCAATGGTGAAATTCATCCACCGGAGAAGATACATTTTGCAATTGGAAAAATTGAACCGTAAGGCTGAAAAATTTATAACCAGATTAAAATAAATAAATTCTTAAAACAAATATCAAAGAAAAAAGGGGGTGAGAAGAAACCTTCAATATTTTATCAACCATTTTCTTTTATTTTTTAAGTCGTTGTTAGGAGTAATTTGAAAAAGGACTTGAAATGTTTTTCTTTAATAAGAAATAGTCAAAATTTGGAAGTATGGTGAAGAAGATGAACAGGGTGAGTGGGTGGGTTGTGTAGGAGGATTGGGGGCGCTTCTACAAAAAATTATTTGGGCAAAAATCCCACTTGTCATAGATTCATTGGTATTTTTACTCAAAATTTTTTATTTAATAATTATTTTTAACACAATGACAAGTATCCTCATTTAATTTGACACTTTAAACGTCATTTGGCAAGTGTAATACACTCACATCATATATTTCTGTTGATTGAAAAAAAAGTGTCAAAAATGACCGAACATGCCCTACTATAGGTGTTTAAAATGAAACAGACCTAATTGAGGTGTTTAAGTGAAAGATGCTGCCAACTTTAGGAGGCCGTCAATGGGTTCCCTCTTTTATGTATGATGTTAAGTCTTAATTTGGAATCATGGGTCCTTCCTATTGCTTAAAATAAGGATCTGCAATATTCTGGCCAAAATAATTCTCAATTTTTCTTGCTTGATGTCAAACCTTGAACAGTCCAACACAGGAAGAATATAATATATCATCCTATTGCAAGAACATAACTTTATTTGGTGAATTTTATCATCAATAATTTCTGATTATTAATTAGTTTGTTTTATACAGGTAATCAATGTGTACAACCAACGGTATGAAAGTTGTGCTGCTTTTTGGCCCCATGTTCATGGGCGAATTATAGCAAGCTTAGTAATATCTCAACTGCTTTTGATGGGTCTGTTGAGCACAAAGAAAGCTGCAAAGTCCACCCCGTTCCTCGTGGCTTTGCCTATTTTAACCTTAGCATTTCACAAGTATTGTAAGAGTCGATTTGAACCTGCATTCAGAAAGTATCCCATTGAGGTATGCTTCACTTGCTAGTCGTATATACATCAATGTGGACATTTCTAGGATATAATACATGCTGGGATTTCATCGTTATTTTTATAACTAGGTGAAAAGAAATGCTAGATTCTCTACTTCAGCTTTGTTCTTCTTTACCTGATTAAAGATAGCTTTATCTTAAACTTCCAATGTTTTGCGTGCATCTATCTCAAAGCTTAAGTTGTTAAAAGAGAACACATTTTTATCTATTTAATCATATCCTCAACACGCCCATCACGTGTGGATGTGCTTCTTTTTCATCAGTCAAGACGTGAAAACTCTCTTTGGGTCAGTGAAACTTGTACCTAGGGACCTTTCTCTTCTTTGATATCGTGTTTAATTACGTAACCACCTCAACTAAAAGCTTAAGTTGATAGAGAAGACACATTAGTATATATATTTATATAATCTATCGTATGTCTTTATTAACTTTAGGAAGCGATGGAAAAGGACTTGCAAGACCAATCTTCTGAATCTGATGCTAACTTGAAAGCATACCTGGCCGATGCATATCTACATCCTATTTTCCACTCATTTGAAGAGATTGAATTGGAGGAAGTTAAAGTCGATAAAAAGCCGCCTCCTGACAGTCCTAGTCCCCTGCTGAGTGAACTCAGTTCTCCTTCTCCAACTCATGATGCCGAAGATGAGCCATCTCAGACGTCTCAAACATCTCATAAAGTCCAGCACTATGAAGTTGGAAAACCCGGAGACTTGTTTCACTATGAATATGAACAAACGAGTCAAGTATATCACTATGAATTCGAGCAACAATATCACCATGATTCGCAATATCAGTATCATGGATATCATTATTGATGTATTGATCCTTAGTTTGATTGATGTTTAGCCACTCAATTGCCTTAGCCATCATACTTAGACCAGCTTAACATTTTGCTAACCAGGTCATGTCCCTTCAGTTGTAGTCTTTGTTATCAGTGTAAATACGTTTGGCCTTTTCGTTTAATAGCATTTTCAGGAGTCTCTTGATGACTAAATACATGTGCCATTTTGCTCTTTGTTAAGGTGGATTTAAATTTTTAACCTGATGATAAGTTTGACAGCAAACTTTGAGGATTTATACATGTGTCATAATAAAGACGGTTTCAGAATTTTAATTTGATAATTTAATTTCAAAAATTGAATATTTAAAATTACTGAGTTTAGATGAAAAATTTAAACTGAACAGATCACACAAATAACCAACTTTTTTGTTTTTGAGGTGTTTATGGTTTGATTTGAATGATTTTTCTATTAAAAAAGAAGTTAAATCAAATTGATCGTCAAATCGAACCCATTTAGTTAGTTTTTTTATCTTTTGTGCCACATGTCCAAATACATGTTGCCTAACATAACAACACCAAGTGAGTATTCATTTATCAACATAATTGAATTAAATATTGATGAATTAAGAACTCCACTGAATGAAATAGATTTTTGGATTTATGAAGATTGAGATTACAAGTTAAATAAGAACACAGAAAAATTAAAGAACTAGACTATAAACACCGAGGCAAAGTAGTGAACTTAAAAAGGGATAATTTCAAATTTGTATAATAAAATAATTAGTTGCAACACATATATCATGTTTTATTTTAAAAAGACATTAGCTAAAAAACACACTAACCACACGCACAAAAAAATCTCCGTGTATAAATATATTAATATTATATAAAAATTATGTAATATATATACATAAAATATATATGAACTTGTAAAAATAGAGTATAAAAATTTATAAATTATGTAGCAGACATGTTTGTGTAATCTCTGTGTCTCCCATTTTTTTTTTTGTCACTATGACAGCTTGCCGAAATCCGGCGAAGTACAACTCCAACCAAGCAATAGCTCCATTACCAAACAACCCCTTTCTCCCATCACTGTGGAGAAAACAACCATCCCACTACTGACTACCCTTCAATTATAAATTCTAAGGAAGACGGACCTCATCTAGTCCTTTTAACTCACTGAAATGGCTGGATGTTACAAATAATAATAAAGAATGAAAATGTCCTCCATCTTTCTCTCTCTGCAAGCTCCTTAAGCAACATTCACTTCAAAAAGCAGTTCTAACATATGCTTCAGATCTTCAATTCCTAATCTTCCACACCCTAAATCTCTTTGGAAAATTCAATTTCTGTACGTTTGTATTTCTGTGTGTGATTGGATATTGAAGTTATATTATATTAACTGCTACTGCTTCAAAATGAGTCACTTGAATCTACCATCATCAAACAACAACCCAGCAACCCCCACTTCTTACCTTTTCCTCCCTCCATCCATGGTGAGCTCGAGCTCACCCGAAGAAATGACACCACGCCGCCTCTATCTTCTCCAGCGAAACTACATCATGAACCCATATCACTGACAGTCCCATATACACTTACAACTATGTGAACAACCCTCTCCCCTCTAGAAAAAGGATCTCTCTCCACCCCCTACTCTATGATACAAGACCATCACCTGAAATAGTTTCATGGATATCAACCCCCTATCAATGCCATCATTTAAGGATGCTCTACTAAACAAGCACAACGAGCTAATACACTGCTACTCCCCCCACTGTGCTGAAACTATTGATATGGAAGATACAACAGCCGACTCCATAACTTTAAGAGAAGCTAAGAATCTACCAACCTTGGTGTCATTCAGTGATAATCAAAGTATTTGGAAGAAGAATAGCACACAATCACCTTATGTGAAAACTCCCACAACCAGTAACTCTAATCGATCTAGGCTAGGATTACCCTATTGGGAAATTCAAGCATGTATAAAGTGCTACATGACGGGAAACTTTTTGTCAGTAAGAAAAGAGAGTCAGATTCATAACAGAAAGGGCGGTCTTAACAAACACCACTATTTGGATAAGAAAACCTCAATTACCAACTGAATTTACAACAGATAGATACATTCTAGAGGAAACTGGAAACTCTGTTGAAAACCGATGCATACACATCAACCACTTTGAGAGGTGGAGTTTGTATTCAAGTCCTACTAGAAATCCCTGTCAGAAATGAGGTAACAATTGGATCTCATTACCTATGAAGGTAATGGTATCCTGTATTGGGTGTGGACCAATTAGCCAAACTCTAAGAATGCGCACACACTCGATTAAACCAGTTCAAACAACCCCATCCGCATCCCAACAACGGACACATAGCAAGTGGTCTCCTTTCCAAAAAAAAAAAAAAAAAAAAAGAAGAAGAATGCCAAGGACCAACCAATTGGAACCCAATAAGAAACGAGGTAAAGCAAACACGCCACAGCAGAGCCTGGTAAGTTGCTTCAATTCTAATCTTGCTATTACCAAGGATAATCACCACATGCTTAATAAGAAGCCCAATTTCCCTTCCCTAACGAAAACAAAAGAATATTTAAATAATCCTACTGATAAAGGAATAGAAATTGCTAAATTAACAACCAGCAGTTGGCGAAAATTTCGATCCTCAAAATCTTACTCCTTTGGCTGAAAAAACCATTCAGTCCTAAATTAAATACTACGAAGCTTCCTTCACATGAATGTCCCCATTTTTATTTCTCCTAGGCAGTTGAAAATAATCATCAGCCTGGACCAATTAAAGTGACAAAGCCCGTCACTTTAATTAACTCCACCACCATAACCCCTCTAACAATAATGATTGAACCGGATCCCATCCTCTCTCTACCACTGACTCAAATCCACTTTTGAACCTAGATTTGGCTTCAAGCATTGCAAATGGGAATTTGAGCATGTTATCCATGCCACTGTGAGGATGCAGACTTTCAATAGCCTCCCAAAACCCCATCCCACATAGCAGGGGGAGAAGACCCAAAAGAAACGACTCTATAGATGTTTAAAAAAACAGAGCAACCTTCGGAAAGCCAAACAGAGACATTCTGATCTTGGTGAAGCAGAGACCTACCACACTGATAGTATAGCTTACGTTCCACTAAAGTTCTGTATCTAAGGAACAAGAGGGATCAAATTCGTAGCACTGAATCCCGGATAAAGAAGTTGAATTATGGTACTCAAATTTCTTAAACCAAATAAAGACATTCAGTGAGCAGCCCTCTTTATTAAGCAAAGCAAATGGGATTTCTTACTCTTTTTATGTTAAATAGATTGAAGGAGAAAATGAAAAAAAAATATAAAAATAATTGATAGAGAGGTACCCACAATAAAATTGATTGAAGGAAAGAAATGAAAATAAATAAAAAAGAATTAAATATATACTCAAATTTAGTGTTTAAAAGGGTAAATATGTCTAACAACTTCCTATGAATATTTTCTTCTTTTCAATTTTGACTTTTAACACCATTTTTCATTTTTAGTATCTAAGTAAAATATGATATAATTATTATTATTTAACTTAGTAGAGGGGCAAAATAGTAATTCAATATTTGCACTTTGAAGCTTTTCATTTTTATTAATACTATTGGAAACATGAGCTTTTGTCTCCTACAATTGTATTAAATTTGTACATTATTAAACTCATGTTGAAAAGTTATTTGTAAATACGATAAACTTATGTGTTTATATAGGGAGCTTAGATATTTGATCTATATATAGTTTTCTTATAATGGTTAATAGTTATTATGAATTTCATGATATACATCTGTAAAGAAGAATATAATATTTATTTGTGATAAAAATATTTAAACTTGTTAATTATAATCCATGTGAAAGAGTCATGACACTTTTTCTTTAAAAATAATAATCAATTAAATATAATAATTGTACAATCGTTAAAAATTAATATTTTCACAATTGGTCCACTCGTAATAGAACCACTTTATAACAAATATAAAGAACAATCTCAAATTCATGTCCCATATTTCAAAATTAGATAAAAATAAAAATGCTACATTTGATACTTATAGGTAGTGAAAACTTAATAAAATTACTTAGACTTTTAACAAAAAAAAAAAATAAAAAATACAAAATTATAAAATTCTAAAACAAACCTAAAATGTCTTTGTATTATTATTGTCCACCAAGCTTGTCTCTTGAGTCCTTGAAGCTTAAAGAATTTAGTAAGAATGAATTATATTAAATATATCTTTAGAAAACATTTCAAAAGTATATGGCTCAGATTATGGAAGGTCTAATGTGGAAGATAAAAAAAAAAAAAATTACATAAATGAGTCACCACGTTTCAGTTATTATCACCTATATCTACCCTTATCATTTATTATATTTGCTATTCTCTTTTTACCTTTTTTTTTCTCTCTTAACTGTGTGATACTTTATCAAAAATTTTCTCAGATATGTTTCTTTGTTTACAATCGTTTTTACACCATTTTTTAAGTTTGAGCTTTTATATCTACTGTAACTGATTAAAAGTGTACTAATCTAATTCTATTTTTTTTTTTATTTTTTACGTATAATTTTCAACTCAACTTCGATTTGTTCTTTCAATCTAGAAGTTTTGATTTTGGGTTAAATTACACTCATATACATTGTTCTTTGAAGTCAATTTCTGTGTATAATACTCTTTATTATCTTTAGTCTTTTACTTTCAAAAATAAAATTCGGCTTTCTATAGGAGCAAAATTCGATTTTCAACCTGTAAGATCTCTATTGCTCAAGTACAGTTCATGAATTACTTAGTTGGTTTTATTTTTGGTTTATTTGACAATGATGATGATGATTTTTCTAAAAACAGATCGAAGTATAAAAATGATCCAGTTAAGATGAACAAATGTTGTCAAGAATTGGGTCAAACCTCTAAAAATCAAGACATGTAATTACCAATGTTCAATAAAAAAGTTGAGGTACATATATTTCCCATCACAGTTATAGATTTTATCTTGCATAAATTTTTACCTAGGTATTTGATACTTTTATATGTAATGTGATATATTGAAGAGATATAATGATACTTTTAATTTTAATACATTATAAAGGATGTGTGATACTTTTCATATTAGATATGAGATAGTAACTATTTGATGCTTTTTTTTTATCGTTGATACATTGAAACATAAATCTTGATACATTATATATTGATAATCAGTAGTTCATCTTTTCATATATTATTATGAGTATTTGATACTTTTTTGTATATATACTTTGATACATTTTAAAGATATAATGATACTTTATGCGTTTATGTATGAATGATAAATTTGAAATTGAGGATGAAATAGTAACTATTTGATACTTTTCTAATTATTGGTACATTATAAACCTATAACTTGATACATTACATATGAATGATTAATAGATATACGTTCTTCATACATTATACATAAATCATGCTAAATTACTTTATTAACATGTTATAGATATTAACATGATATAATTTAATTACTGATACATTACAGATAATACTTGACATATGTTTTGTTAGCATGTTAATCTACATTAAGCATATAGTCTTGATGTATTTTAGTGTATTTTTATATATTTACAATCATATAATTGTTACTGTATCCTAATACAAGAAATAAAGCTGGTTGTAAAAATTCATCAACTCACAATCTAAAGATGGAAAGTTCTGGGAGTGAGGAGATTGTTTTCGATCTGCCTACCACCTCAACATTTAACAAATTTTAATGTTCAGACATACCTGTTTGATAAATACTATGACATGTCAAAATAAAAATTACAAGGCCAAGTTGCTAGGTGCCTCATGAAACATGAGGTACGACAGGACAACCCATATGAGTTTTGGGTATGCATTTGTGGAACGATTTTGAAGTTCACATTTTTGAGTTTGCTTTCTATCTAGGTTGAAATTCATCGGCAACAAAAATGATTTTGATTACGCCAACGCACCACCGTGCTATCTGATAAGAAGGTACTTCCCTGATAGCACTTCTAATGTTAATAAAGGCGAATTGATTTTATGTTTCTTTGAAAAAAATGGGGTGTCAATAATAAAGATGTTTTGAAAATTGGCATTTTGTAATTCATTTATACGTTCATTTTTTCACAGCTGAATTCTACGAATATACAAGCTCAAGACTTTCATCTGATAAATAAAGATAGATACAATGATTTTTTTGGTGTCTACTTGTATTCAAAGAATTGTTAAGGTCTTACAGTAAAAACATAGATCAAAGAAAAATTATGTACCGTATGAATGGCATGTCATACGCCATTTAAGTGTGGTTCTATGAATGCTATTCTGAAGTGGAGAAAGTCATAGCTTTTCGTGTAGGTAATCACATTCCTAGACTGCAAAATTAACGGGTTACGAATGAGAAGTCACAATTGAAATTACTCAGACAAGGGATGTTTAGTAAAGTATTGCAGTGATACTTAATACATTATAATTTACATATATAATTAAACTTTGTATCTAATATATTTTTTAAATTTTTTTCAATTCAGTATATTTATTTCAATATTACACCCACACCAAGCGAATTTGATACTGTTGATTTACCTGATCCATTAAATCCTCTTTCATATGAACTTGTCATTTTAGATCTTCTAGAGGGAATGGATATTTTTCTAGATCCTTCAATTTCTACTCTTAAGAAAATTTTCACTTCACGTATTGAGGTCGGATTCGAGGATTTTAGTATTCTATTACCTGAAGGTTTTTTGAAGAAGATTCAGGAAAATTGGGGTCCATCTACTGTCCCCCAATGCAAAAAATATTGAAGTTGGTTCAAAGAATGACAAAAAAAGTGGTAAACAACCTAAAAATTCACTAGAAAGAGATATAACTGTAGGAGATAGAAAACATTAACAGGAACATTCACCAAAGGTTTCTTCCAACACTCAACAGGAAAAAAAAGGTTCCAGAAAAGTTCTAAATTTGCTCGAGTCTTATGTAAGTATACTATAATTATTAAGAATTTAGTTGTCACAAAAATTATATCTTGATGAACTAATATTTTACCTTTTAAGGTTGATGAAAAATTCATGGAGGTTCATACTTTGATGATTACCCATTACAAGGAGATCATTAAAGCTTTGAAAATAAGACCTTATCATGAAACAAAGGTAAGATTAAATTATAAATTTTATACGCAACAAAAATTAGTGGCCTTACATATCATGTTTATAGGATGATGACAGTAAAGGAGATGACGATGTGAAGAACAACCCTGATGAAAGAGCGAAGATGATAAAGGAGGTCTCGAAAATGACGTGACTCAGGAAGATTTTAGTCAAGATAATGATGTACCGGAGGTGACATATCAAATTATTATTGTCAACTATTAAGGTTCATTACCTTTAAGAAAACTTTTTGATATTATTAATGATACTTTTCAATCCTTCTTGATATATCTTTTATTATTCATGATGCATTGCAATATGTTATTTATCATTGCAACTGAAAAATGGCACTGTATCGTGGGATAATTATAATTGTATCATAAATATGTATAAATGTATCAACTATATTATTAATGTATCATAACATATTTTCAGTGTAGATCGTTTTTTATATTAGTCATAATATCATTAAAGTATCACAATGACACATTACAATTTCATGAACCTGGCTATATCTAAATCTTTAATTCTTAATACATTAAGTGCGAATTAATGTATATTTGCATAAATCAACCCAACACTGATCATGGGACATCAAGCCCCTTACACTTGGCTTTAATGGTGCATTCATTTCATGCAGTCCTTCAGCTTGAAATATTCGATAGCCAATTTTTCATTCCCAATAATCATTTGTCAAGTCAAATTTCAGTTGCTAGGATTGTTGTAACGAATAAAATCGAGACTCCAACTCCAACTCCAAGGATTAAACAACCTTCAAAAATATTCAAATAATTCTACATAATTGAATTTGATTCAGGTTCAAAAGGCAATGAACACACACCTGATAGTACGACTACGACTATAAAATTTCCTTTAAAAAGTCAAAAAACATTTGGTGCACGTTCTTTTCACTTGTTTGCAAAATTCTTCTGATGGATTCATGATGGGCTTCTGAAAACACATGCTAACAAGTTTGTTTTAATTTTATTTTATATTTTTGTTTTTCAAATTTTTGTAAATATATATTTTGGTGATTTTATCCAGAAAATATAGAGAAAAGTGATATAGTGCTAAATTAACTAAATTGGAGTAGAAGATTAATTTTGTAGTTGTCTCTCCGGAGAATAAGAATTGATTTTACTTGATGTCACCACTTCACACATGTTGGAACGATAAGGTAGAAGGTTACTAATTAAAATGTAAGAAATATATTTTATAACTTCACTTAGCATAACTGAGCATCACTGATAGTATCTAACCTCACATCTGTTAGTTTTCGTGCACCACTGAGCAACATATAAATATGCTATAAATTTTGACAATCGTTTTTATACATTTTTTTAATTTTCTTCAACATATGGATGTAACTTTCTACTATTTACGCAAGAAGCCAAAACAACATATTGGCAACTCCTATAGATATACCATTGCAAACTATTTTTTCAAATCACATATTAACAACATCAACAATAATTAGCACCAGTAGGATCCAAACGTCATTCTTGATACCCAGGAAGATTATGCTTGTTCAAAGGTTATTGTCTCGTAAGAGAATTATATTTTTTCAGTCATTAATGGTTATAAGATCTTTGCCTTGAAATTTAATAGACGAGGTGTATATTCTAGTTAATTGCAGTGAATTTTTTTAGCGGGTGCTGTGTGTTATAGTCCTAAAGGAAAGGGTTATATGCGTCTATGATTTGA
>JBDJHY010000106.1:14544309-14562894 GCA_039654485.1 Withania somnifera | reverse complement strand
CAATAAGTTAATAACCATTTTTATTTTTTAATTTTAACCATACATGTTTGACTCTAGTGTCCGGGTGAATACTCGCCACTTCACGTGCATGGGCACCTCCAAATATTTTTCATTACAAGAAATTAACATACAAGCACCTGAGACACTTTGTAAGAGTATCAAGAACCTTTAATTTACTTAACATGTCATAAAATCCACTAAAATATGAATTAAGTATGAGAAAATATGAACAATTTTAGCCATATTGTATTTATAAAATCGGGTCTAAAATCACCCCAAAAATCAAAATCGAGGCATAAGGATAAATTTAAAATTTCCTTTAGAAATCATGTTATCCATTTTTTGAAGATCTCAAATATGAAGTTTAATTGAAAATAGAGTAAAAAGTGACCTTTGAAATCTAAAAATACCAAATCTAGATTTTCTAAAAGAATTCCCAATTTATATTTTGAAATTAATTATTTTGATGTTAATATCACAAAATAATCAATGATTAATAATCTCACACAAGAGTTTTGTCTCGAAATCTTTCTTAAAAGTACCCCAAAAATTTTATTTCCAAGGTCCAACAATAGCAAAGAATCTCTTTTTAAAATATTTTTGCAAGATTAGGGTCTCCAAATACGAATATATAAGTCTCAAAGAGATACTTATTGTCCCATAGAAAGTGGTAAAATACCAAGACACTTATCATTTAAATAATCTTTTAAAAATCATGGGTGCTACCTCACTGACAACAACACGGTTCATGAGGTTCATATCACGGGCCGTACCTTTGCAGTGGAATGAATACAGAAGCTAAAAATAAGGTCTCGATGGACAAACAGTATGGTCCGTAGGGTTAACATAATGGATTGTACTATCTCTCGTGGGTTGGGTGCTAAAATAGGGACTTAAGATCAACACCACAATTGATTCCACGACGGTAAAGTCAGCATCACTGACCGTGATCCATATTACAATTCCCTAGGTACTTTTCATAACAAAATTTCTATCCAACACTCAAAATTTATTTTAAATCTCATGAAAAAAATACATATGTTTCCTTACTAAATTCAATGCACCTTACTCAATGGAACCATAAAAATGAAAATCCAAGATCTACTTAACTCGATACCATCTAAGGGCCAATAAAATTGGAAAATTTCCTCAAAATGACTAACGTTTTTCAAAATTCTCAACCATTCTCTTTTATATCAAAACCAACCATATAAACTGATCGGATTTGAGTCAGAGCAATAACCGACAAAGGAAAAATGGTAATTTTACATAAAAAAGAAATCCTAATGATCGCAATGGGCCCTGAAAGCCGTCTTAGGGATATTCAAAACCCTAATCATCAACTGATGATACCCAGCTCTCAAGTCGATCTTATAATACACTGCAACACCCTAGTGTTGATCAAATAAGTCATCAATTTAAGGAAGGGGATACTTATTTTTAATGGTAGCCTTATTCAACTTCCTATAATCGATCACATCTATTTAGATTTATCTTTTTCTTCAGAATAAAAAAGGAGCACCCCAAGGTGACATACTCCGCCTAATAAAGCCATTATTCAACAAATTTTGTAACTACTCTTTTAATTTCTTTAACTTAGATGTAGCCATATTATATAAAGGAATAGAAATAATCTTAGTGCCCGGATCCAAATCAATACCAAAGTCGATATCTCTGTTGGGAGGAACACTTGGAAGATTAGTAAGGAATACGTCTGGAAACTCATAGGCGACTGGAACTGGTTCCAATGAAGGAGTATCAACATTAGTAGCATGAATAAAAGCTAAATAGGATAGAAAACCTTTCTAAATCAATATCTAAGCATGAAGAAGGGAGATCACCTTATCAGAAAGAACCATTGGAACCTTTCTACTCCACCTTCAAAATAATAGGTATATCTAAGGTGATAGTCTTGGCATAATAATCCAAGACTACATAATGCATAGAAAGCCAATCCATAACTACAATAACATCAAAATCTACCATATCCAAAATAATTAAGCCTATCTAAGTATCATACGCTACGATTGTAATAGAACCGGATCGGTGCATTTAATCTACTACTAAGAAATCACTTATGGGTATAGAAACATGAATAGGCATAGGTAGGGTATCACTTATCATGTTAAATACAAAAGTAAAATAGGTAAGATGGTATGAATATATAGATCCATGATCAAATAATACTGTCATAGGTTAATGGCACACTAGAACAATACCTGTAATCACTACATTTGAGTCCTATAGCTTTGGCCTATCCAGAAAGGCATAGAATTGAACCCTGTCGCTATCAGATGGAGGAAATCCTACTATCACCCATAGGAAACATGAATCTACTATCACTTATACCATAAGTTCGACTAACTTTACTAGACTATTCTCTACCCTAACCTCTGTTGGAGGCGCTAGTGCTTTAGCTTGACATCGAGCAATAAACTGGGTCCTCTCTACCTCCTCTGTGGGAAAGACCTCTTCAAATGTCCCATATACCTAAAAGTAAAACACGATATCGGTCCCATAGGCTACTAAGATAAACCATAAGAACCCAAATAACCACTGTGACTTGACTACCTCTGTTGAGAGCATAATAAGTTTGACCCAAACCGAAAGACCCATGACCAGCATAATCACTCCCAGATGTTTATATAACAACCTGAACTGATCTCCAATGATAAAATTAACCGCCCCTCCCAAAATAACCTTTACCTCAAGATGAAATATCCAAAACCTAGCTAGATAAGTGGGGCCTCTTACCTCTCATATCTCCTAACTCATCTCTCTCTATAAGCTCAACCTTCTTAGTAGTATCAACTGTCTCCTAAAAACAAAATCCATATTGAGCCATCCTAAACATAGCAATAATAAGGTATAAGTCAACCCCATAAAAACCTATAAACCCTCTCACGCGAATTTGAAAGAAGTGATCTAGAATATCTAGGTTAGGCAAAAAAATAGGTATCATACTCAGCCACAGACATATCACCATGAGTCAAAGTCTCAAATTGTCGTCTTCTCTCCTCCCTCACACTCCAAGGGACAAATATATCATAGAAGGCCTAAGCAAATGCCTCCTAAGTAATTGGAGAAGATCGAATTGGTCTGTCACTCAAGTAAGACTCTACCACTAACGTGCTAGCCCATACTCAAGTAAGACTCTACCACTAACGTACCCCATATGAGACTTCCAATCTCATAATATCAACTGGATCACAAAAAAGTAGGAAATCATATGCCTCATTCTACTTTCCATCTTGAAACTGGGGTAGATCCATCTTTCTAAAATTTCATATCTGTGTTTCTCGTCATTAGAAAAGAATACTTATATCAATTTTGAGGCTCCCACACCTGGTAACTGCACTCCATTATCTTTATAAACTGACTATGGCTGCTCTATCAAATCATGCAAAATTAGAATCTGCTTCTGGTTTAGGATATGGCCACCAGCTAGCCTGTGACCCCTAGGTGTTTTAGTTGTACCACCACTCAGTGCCAAACCCTCTAATACTCCTAAAATCTATAATAAGGTGTTTTAAAAAAGTGGTGTTGTAGAAATCTTTACGGGTACCTTCCTTTAATCAACTAAGGTCTCAAGCTCTGGGAAGCCTCAATTGCCTTTCCTCTTTCTGGTGCTACACCTCAGGCTCTACCTCTTACTTGACCTCGATCTCACCCCCACCCTTACCTCTAGTTGGTGCCTCATCCACTAAGGCATGGAAAATCTCATCTCTTACTATAGCTCTGGTCCTCACCATCTGTTATAAAGCAAACCATGAATTAATACCCAAATATACAAATCAACAAAAAAGGAATGGAAGAATGAAAGGAAAGGTTTCTCTAAAAGTTCCATAGCCTTTCGAAGATAAGTAACGAATGTCTCCTCCCTAATCCTCAAGACTTTACTAAACTTTGGATTGTAAATTATGAGACCTATGAACCTAGAGCTTTGACACTAACTTTTCACGATCCCAAATCCAAGTCGTGATGATACCTATCCTAGCCCACCTGGACAGGTAAAACCTACACAACACTACAAGGGTAAATAAAAAAAATAAAATAGTCAACTATAAGATAAAAGTAAAATAAAAAAATATGCCAACCTAAACACCAATCTCAAAATCTAGAGTCATTATGTACAAGATACTATAGAGTAAATATACAAAGCTGAAATTAACACATATTCGGTCTCAAAGTGTCTACATCCTCAAATAGAATAAAATAAATAAAATAAAGGAGTTCATGAAGGAATTTTGGATAAAATAGTAGCTAACTCATATCTACTGCAAACTCGAACTCGTACTCTACACTAAAGTCAGACAGTACTGGACTCCATACCCACAAAGTGTAAAAAAAAGCAAGGAAGAGTACAAAAAGTACAATGAGTACTTAGCAAGTCTCCCTGCCTGGCGTTAACACAAAGTGGTGACAAGAATCAATTACCCAGACACACTAACCATAATCCTCCCATAATACAAATCTTGCTAACAAGCAATTATCTAGCGGAATGTGATAGTAAATACAGATACAGGGCATAGTTATACATAAAATATAAATCACATGATCAAGATAATATGAAACAAATAAACTAAGATGAACTGGTAAAGTACCAAATAAATCATCACTTCCAAATCAAAACATACGACATTATTTCTTAGAAAATTATTGATTTTAGTTAACATTCCTTGAAGTCGAGCTAATTCTAATAGTCTTATTGAATTCAAAGCATGGACTTTGGTCTATAGGAAACCTTGACATGGGTCTAGGAGTTTTCAGTGTGATTTTATCATGTTTGATAAGATAACCGTTGGTTGGGAGATAAGAGTTTAACATTTGATGAACGGAGGAAATTCGACAGCCCCATCAGCTTTGAATCATCGAGTTTGGATTAGATAGAATATTGGTTCACTTGCCAAGGCATCCCCACCTATCTCGTGTACTCGATGGGATTTTTTGTTAATTTAGCTTATATTGACGTTTTTCAATATTTCATTAAAATTACATTGGAAGAAAATTTTATCAATTTAGTTCGGAATGTTATCTTCATGTAATCTGCATATTTGGTTTGTGTTCATTGGCTTTCAAACCTATTTTAAGGGGTTAATAGAAGGTGGAATTTTGCCTGTTTGCTGCTGTTATAACAGTCACTGGTGTAACCCATCCATGTTCTTTGCGATCGTGATCTAGATAATGCGATTGCGATGGTCTAAGTTTCTGTAAATCACGATCAGGGCCTTGAGTCACGCAACAACGTAGTTCTTAATTCCTATTGTCTCTCTTTTTTAAAATTGTGGATTTGGCCAATACAACTGTGAAGGCTTAATTTTTATACATCACAATCATGACCAACTGCTATGGGATCGTTATGGTATGTCCTGGCATTTATAAATTTTCCACCTCAAATGTTCCAATCAGTTGCATGAAAATTTCCTCACTCTCTTTAGTCCCTAAGATTATTTTGCATTAGAGTTGAGAAAGTAATTTTAGGGGTATTATTCACCCTTTTCTTCTTTATTAGTAGTAAACTTCCTCTCCAAGGTTCTTACCTTCATGGCGGAATGCTTGGTTTCTTCTTCTTATATTTTTTTATAATTCTTAATGGTTAACTGTTGTGGTTTACTAAATTGAGTGTTTAGAATCTCAGTAGTTGCTTCTTGATCATTATTTCCGGGTTATTGGTGCGTGGTCTTCCCTTTATTTTTTTCATTTTTAAAGTTTTGACATTGTCTTTTCCTCTTTTCTTTGGGCTGTTTTGAGCCCATTCCTTGTCCATATTATGCTCATACTTTGAGCATATGTCTCCCATATTGCTTGATGCTTTATGATAATTTTCACTTTTGGTTCTGTCTAGTATGCCTTATAGGCCCATTTTTATTCAAATTTCAGCTTAGCTCCATTTTGAGAATATTTAGAATGGTTAGGCTCGTATCAACGTGTAGAATACTATTCACATAGTTTCTTCCTTGTTTGTAGCTTTCTTAAAGCCAATGAACTAATTCTTAGTGATATAGAAGCTTTTCTTTAAATGCCAGGTAGGCTACTTTTTATGAACCAAAATTTAAGACGTGATAACATCTTTACTAACACACCTGGACAGATAACCCTACACAATAATATAAGAGTAAATACTGAAGTAAATAGTGTCAGTGAGAAGATAAAAGGTACTATAAAAAAATAAGTTGACCTAAGCACCAATCCCAAAATGTAGAGTCACGTGTACAAGCCATTATAGAGTAAATATACAAAGTTGAATCAATGTATGTTTGTTCTCAAAGTGTCTACATCCTCAAATAGAATAAAAGTCATAAAATAATTGAGTTCATAAAGGACTATAAGGTTAACAAGCAGTTACCTCCTATCTTCTCCCAACTGGAACAACAGACTCTTCATTAGAAAGAAAGTTAGATGATACTAGGCTCCACACCTACATAAAGTATCAAAAAACAAGGGTGGGTACCAAAAATACAATGAGTACTCAACGAGTATCCCTGTCTGGCTCTAACACAGAGTAGTTACGAGCACCAACTACCCAGACGCACCAACTAGAATCCTCCTATGATACTAATCCTGCAAACAGGTGACTATCCAACATAATATGATAATAAATACAACTATAGGGTGTAGGAAGAGGTCAACTACAAATCACATGATCAAAATAATCCACAACAACTGAACTCCAATCCACTGGTAAAGTATAAAAATAAATTATCACTACCAACTCAAAATATAAGGCATCAACATCAAATGAAATAAAGTTCAGAAAAAATACCAAGTACAATCATCTCATCATTAGCCCATTCGGGGGCGAGCCTCCTTCTCGAGTGAGTTCATAATCTATGGGAAAATCTCACTAATTGTGTTGTGGCCTAGTCGAAGGAGTCCTTAATGCCCTATTTAGTCGCCAACACACAAGTCTACCCGTGGAGGGAAGGGTATATCCTGGGAGTCAAAGAAAAAACTTGATAGATGGATTCTAAAAAAAATGCCAAAATAAGTAATTCATCAACACAAAACCTCAACAATATCGTGATATTGATATTTTCAAGATCAACCTGTCTATAAGGACTTTCTCAAAACCACTCATCATATTCATTATCAATAAGGACTTTCTCAAAACCACTCATCATATTCAAGAGGTTGTTTTCTTTTTAATTTCACTAGAATATAACTCTTAACTCATCGGGACCATAAAAAAGTCTAATAATCTCATAGAAAATCAACCATATTAGACTCATAATGTCATCCAATAAATAAGTGAATGGGGAAATTTAATTTCAACATCAAGTGAATGTAAAAATGTAATCTATATCAGACATGATCACAAAATATAAACTCACATGTACACATATCAATGTATATGCAATATAATATAGTGCAATGCCATGTAACATGATGCATATCTGTCCCATATACCACAGCAATACTGGAAATAGCATATCAGTCCGTACTATAAAAACATAACCAATCTTAAAATACCCGCCTTCGCACCTCATCACTTGCCTTTTATATTATATATAAATGTTATGATAATTCTAGGAATCGTACTAGACTTTCAAATTTTATATCAATATCAAGACCATATTGAAAATCACACATCGTCCCTGGAATTTCATATCACAATCCTATTTATCATTACTTTTATTTATATATCATGAAATTATGAGAAATCAAACCTCGGACCTTACCTTTCATGTCATATTCCTCTTTGTATTTTTTTTACATATCATGAAGATGTAGGAAATTACAGCTCGACCCTTGCCTTTCAAATTATTTCATCATGTGTCTCAACAAAACCATGTTCCATGTCAATGATTAATATACATAAATGATTAAGAAATATCATATACATGTTATGTAAAAGACGCAATATCACTCAATAAATCAACAAGCCACTCATTGGGATAAAATCAAAGAGAAATTATATCAATTCAACTAAAGCCACTCAAGGGAATAAAATCAAGTAAGTAGACAATAATGTATAAATAACTACATTTGGGTATCTCAAGACCATATAAGCATCTCAGCTCAACATGGGAATCAGATAATTAATGAGTTCATAACCATTTTTATTTTTTTATTTTAACCCCACATTCTTGACTCTAGTATTTGGGTAAATATTCGTCACTTCACCAAATGAATATTCCTAAATATTCCCCATTACTCCCTATTATAAGAATTTAACATATAAGCACCCAGAATACTTTTTAAGAGAGTCAAAAACCTCTACTTGGCTTAAAGTGCGGTGAACAAATCAATATTTGGCTTTTCCTTCGAGAAATGCATACAAATTCATGAAATCTACTTAAATATGGATTAAGTATAAGAAAGTATGAACAATGATACCCATTATTTTAATTTTTAAATCGGGTACAAATTTCCCGCAAAAATCAAAACCGAGAAGCAAGGGTAAATCTAGAATTGTTTTCAAAAATCATATTTTCCATATTTTTGGGATCTCAAATAGGAAAATCCATTTAAAACAGAGTAGAAATTGGTCTTCATATTCAAAACTGCTAAATATAAATTTTCTCCAAAAGATTTCAAATTTATACTTTGAAACCAATACTTTTGATGTTCAAATCATGAAATAATTAGTAGGTAATGAAGAATCAACGATTAAAAAGCTTACCCAAGAGTTTTACATCAAAATATATCTTGAAAATACACTAAAAATTTGTTTGCAAGGTAAAAAATGGCAAAAGATCTTTTCCCAAAATATTTTTTGCAAGATTATGGTTTTCCAGTTAGAGATAAAAGTCTCAAAGGATATTTATTGTCCGATAGAAAAATGCTAAAATACCAAGATGCCCCTAATTTAAAAAGTCATTTAAACTCACAGATGCCACCTCACAATAACAACACAATCCGCGAAGTTCATATTACAGATCATATGTAATGACCCTCATGGTCATTTATGAGAAATTTACGATGTTTTGCATCTAGAGTATTTCAGTAGTTGCGCCGAGTCATTTACGACTTGCTGGGACCGGTAACTCAATTCCTTGGAAACTCGGTTCCTTGGAAGCTCGGTTGAAAAATATCTCAAATTGTCTTTTTTAGAGCCAAAAACTAAGTGCTCAATAACCAAAGACAACTTTCCTTCAAAACGAGTTTAGAATTAAAATTTGATAGTTTTTTTAGCTCCAGAATTCCAAACAAAGTCAGTTTTGACCTTAAGTCCGTGTTTTGGAGTTTTTGTTTGCAATTTGTGGATTTCAATTAAGTTTAAGGCCTCATTTGGATATTGAGTGGTATTTTGGTGTTTGGAGTGTCAGAGCAGAATCTGATGCTTCCATCAGCTCTGGATTAGTGAATTTAAGCTAGTGGGGTGTTGGTTCATTTTCTAGGCTTATCGATGTATTTTGAAGGTGTTGGTAGGAATTTTATGATTTTAAGCCTAAGGGTTGACTTGGTCAAAATTTTCCCAAAATTGCCTCAAATTCCAAATTCGACTGCACCATTAAGTCTGAAATATCATTTTGGGTGTCATGCATAGTTTGTTTGCATAAAATAAACTCCAAACGCATTTCGAGTGGTGATTCAGAGTTTTCGTTCTATTTGGTTTCTGCTGTCAGAACCTCAGGTAAAATCTTTCTGTGCAATTGCGATCAGTTCATGCGCAATTGCGATATAGTAAATTTTCCCTTCTACGTGATCACATGATTCCAATACGAGACTGCGATGTGTCACAGTCCCTCTTCTTAACGTGATTGCCTTCTTCCCTTCCGCAATCGTGATGACCAAAACAGGTATTCTATCCGTCGCGAACCCTAGTCACGCGATCGCGATGAAGAAAATGCCTAACAGTTTTATAAAATCTCTGCACGAGCCTCAATTCATTATTTAGCAAACCCTTTATGTTTTTACTCTATTTTTGTGCGAAAACTCCTTCAAAACATCAAACCAAGGTTGATAAAGGTCATCCAGTGTTGGCCTTCGATTTCCACGCAATCTGGTAAGTTTCGTCTTTGTTTTATTTCTTGAAATTCGTTGTTTCCTCCATTAATGTCTCCAAGTGGTGAAGTTGATGAATTCATGAAATAACTCACATATTATTGAATAATTCTCTATTCCTTTAATTCATCGAATTCTGGCGTTTAATTTCATAAAGATTGCATCTTTGACCTCGTTGTAGTTAAATCTGTCCGGGCTGTTTTGATGGCCTTCCCACACCGAATTGTGCTCAATTTTAGAGCATGAATTTCTGATAATATTGGAAACCCCGTGGAGAATTTTATTTTCAGTTCCGACGTGCAGGCCCTACAGGCCTATTTTAGGCCCTATTTTAGGTCTAGTAAGGAACTTAGTATAACTTATACCGTTAGACTCATATTGATATATGGAATATCATTTCACAAGTTTCAGATCAATTGGAGTTCGTTTGATATCAATCGGGTAATATTTGCAAGTTTGCAGCGCTTTACATTCAAACGACAGATAGGCTCAGTGGGGCTATCTCTAGGTTTATTACTTTAATAATTGTACTAAATAGCATCCATGAGTTGGCTAATTAGCTTGTTATAGTAACCTTGTACCGTTCCTTCATCCACTTCCTCATTTTACATATATATTGGCATCCGGATTTGTACGGTGCTTGTGACTTAGAAGTTGTCTAGTGATACGTGTGTGTGGCATAAATAGTTGGCATTTCATGTTTATATATATACTTGATAATGTATTATGCATTCATTATACTAGAAGTTGGTCCATTGGCTCCAATGAGAGTGCATTGGGGCTAGGCCAGTATCACCACATGACTATTGAGCCGAGGAGGCTAGACACTGACTTTAGTATTAATGACGGATAATGATATAAACTAATAATTTAAAATATTCTAATAAATAATATAAGTAAATAAACTTTTAACTGTTTTAGACTCGGCGTGTATTGAGCACCCGGTACTACTATTTCTACTTGTTTTAGCCAGGCTTTACACCTTGGCACCGAAAAATATCATTTGACTAATTAATAATGGGACGTAATACCGACTTCGTTCACTAGTGAGTACAGCCACTGGCACTTGAGTCCATTGTTGTATGGTAGTGAGCATATTTTTTTTTTACATTTATCATACTTATTGGTTGTGGAGATTTTGATGATACTTGTTCCACAGAGGATATTGGTAATACTACTACATTGACGTGTTGAATGCCATGACTTGTCGAGTACGTCTCGATGATATTATTGATATGAGGCATTCGATGCTAGACTGGACCCTCAAGGCTTTGTGATTTGAAATGTGAGATTATGATAACGTTAGAGATTGTACTTGGTGAGGGTACCTCCATAGACCTTGCCTCCGGGCTACGACGATGTATAGGGTGGTATAGGACAGAGTAGGGATATATCAGGTATATTTAGGGTAGCCTTCCATTAATTCTTCCTGCTGGGCCTTTGGGAACCGGAAGAGAAACATACACAGGACTTGATACTTCATGTGTGTATTACTTTTCTGCATTTGTTTTCTTTAGTGTACTCCTGATCGTATGGGAGGCCTATGGGTGAGTGATATTCTGTGTTTAATTCATTTATTATATTGTTGATTTCCTATTTAGTTACTATAGTGTTACTTTTGAGACTTTCTGGTTATGTGGGATAATTGTGCTTATATCATTGATTATTCATCTTTTCCTTACTTGAGGCTACCAGTATACCGTACATATTCGTTCCCTATCTTTTATTTGATTCTTGATTATTGTTATTATTATTCACATATACTTTTGTAAGGATTCTGGGTACGTCTTCCTTCATTGCCTGAAATCTTGTTATGTGATTAACTTGAGATGATATGTTCTACTTGTTACTTGATTCCTATCTAAATAGCTAGCTTCGATGATTTACTGTTTTCTTCTGTGACCCTACTTTATTGTATTCCGTTATTTACTGTTTTTATTATTTTATTTTCCTAGTGGACCCTCGAAGCCTACTGGGTATGGGTTGCATCGGCAGATTGTACTCATACTACACTTTCCATGTACAGATACGAGTACAGGTGTCCGACCTTGATTCACAAAACGTTGTTCGTGCAGATTCTATTGCTCTTAGATACTCAAGGTGAGCTTGGCGTTTAGCTTCTCCTGCTTTTCTTCTTGTAGTAGACATTTGATTCTATGTTCTCTACTTAGAGTTTTTGTATTACACTGATGTCGGGTTTTGGGAATTGTTGATTTTTTATACTTACGCTTTATTCATATATTATTTATTATATTTGTGTTTTCCGCTTTGTAGTAGTCATTCGTTTCAGTTTCAGACTACAGGGTTGGTCTCATCATGATCCGAAAAACCGAGTCGTGACATATAGTCTCCAGATGCCACTGTTGTTGTTCCCCCTATCAGCAGGAAGCTATGAGGATCACTTACTTCTAACTGCTCCCAACAAAAGGTATGGGAGTTTTTTTTTTTCCTATTTATACAGGTATAAGAGATAAAGGAGGACAACATAAACAAACCATAACTAAATGGTGAAACTACCCAGTACCAAACTAAAATGAAGTTCATACTGAAGGCAATCCCATCAATCATCATATGGGAATTATGGAAAAGAAAAAACTTTAGAAACGTGGAAAAGAGGTAACCTTTGACTTGATGATATGGCAGGATCAGAACAACCTTATGCTACCGGCCAAGACATTATATCCTAGTGGTAGTATCAAGACAGTGTGAGATCCTTTGTGATACATTACACAATTACAAGACAAGGAATATAACTTTAAAATAATATGGAATAGGCCAGAAAGGGAATGGGTGAAGTGTAACACATATGGTGCATGTAGAGAAAATCTGGGCCTAGTGTAACACAACATTGCTTCAATTTAATATGAACAAGTAAAATGGAATTTATACTCCCTTTAAGAAAAAAGAAATGAAGCATATATTTACCATAATATTCATATTAATTGGTGTACAATATCAATGAACTAAACAAATGATCTGAAAAATAAGTAATTAATGATACTGGAAAAATAAAAGTAAATGTTAATGTGAATAAATAAATAAAAATATTTTAATATAATGAACAAATAAAAGTGAACATAGGTGGTAATATTTATTTCTCCTTTTGGATGAGATTGGTTTTATGTTTCACACAAAATGGTACTATTATTACTTTCTAGGACTGTATATCGATCGGTTCGATTTAAGTTTAAAATTTAACAGTTTAAGTTATCAATTATCAATTTATAAATATGCTAAATTGTTATAGAACTGTTAAAATATCAATTTATTTTTAATTCTTACCTTTTCATCATTGCAGAGTGATGATCATGGAGACATTCTATAGCAGGACTCACCATCATTCTATCATCTATGCAAGTATTGAAAGTTGTAAAAGAGCACAAAGCAGTCACAAGCAGACAAGCTGGAAGCTGCACTGGTGCAATAGTCAGCCTGTCACAAATTACATAGCAAGCAGTCACAAATTGTTTTGCTTGATCACAAATCCCAATTAATAGTCACAAAATTTTAAAGTTAAATTCAAATAAAATATTAATAGTTCATATTTAAGTCAACAAGAATTATATGATTTTTTGCCATCTTATCCAAACAACGTTAACATGAGAACTTTTGAAGCCAGTTCCTAAGTGTTGCAAATGGCAACGTACAACACCATCACAATGAATACATTTTTTGTCATCCAATTGCAAAGTATGTTTTCATATAATCTAGTTTTTATTTTCCTTTTTCTTTTTTCTTTAATAAAGAGAATAAATTATTGATGAAGTTGTTGAGATTGGTTTTTTTCCACATACTTAAAATAAAATATGTTACTTAAAATTTGTAACTAATTTCTTGAATTTGTTACTTAAAATGGTTAAACTAATTAACTTCAAGAAATTGTAATTAATTTCTTAAAGTAACAACTATATATATTTCTTTGAAATTTGTTTGAACAATAAGAAAAGATCTTTGTGCCATTTAGCTATGAGTAATTAAGAATTTGATATTTTGTTTTTGTTTTTTTGACTCTGGGACATTTGGGCCGGGTTTTTTTTCTGTTGGACTGATTTTATTTTATCATAAAAAGGGTCACTAAGCCCAACATTTGATTAAAAAAATATCATGATCTCCTCTTTATTAATTATATAAGTTGACTCATAAGTTTATATTTTGTAAAAGAAGACCTCAATATTTTAAAATTTGCAAATAGATTCATGCCTAACATGAAGAAATTCTAAATACCATGTGAAAAAATTATATTAAAGAATAACTATTTACTATTATTGTTGAGTAGTGAAACTTTATAAAATTAAATATATTTGAAAATTTGTAATCACAAATATTTACTTATAAAAGAAACATGAATATATGCAGTTTATTAATATAGTGCCTTAAAATATTTCAATATTCTATTTATGAATTATAGGTTGCTCATTTGATAACATTATATAAGAATAAGAAAAATATCAATTATTTCCATAACTTTTAAGGTTTTCATGTTTATGAGAACATATATAACTTTAAAAGTTCAAATTGCATGTTCAAACAAAACTTAAACTTTATTGATATTAAATCATGATTTGATATCATATGGCCAAACAAGTCCTAAGTGATGAAGTATCTCTTGATTCTTTTTAAACCAGATAACATGAGACCTTTTGCTATCTTATCTAATAACAAAAGTAAAAAATATATAAAATAATAAATTATTTATTCATTTTTAAATTAGACAGATTATTAAATAAAAATGAACAGAATCTCTGTTACTGTTACTGTTATCGATCCAAATGCTACTTTTGATCTTAAACTCAGAGTAACCCCTTATTTTATATTTTTTTACACTCGGTGTCTAGACACAACCTAGTATCCCCACAACACCAAGGATAATCCTATAATAAACAACAATTTTGTTGCTGCTAGGTATCATCCCACGGGGTGTAAGGCACACTGCAAGAGGTGGATCACGCCGGGTGTAAAACACACTGCAAGAGGTGAACTCGGTGACCGTTGAGGTAAAACTCATTGACCCAAATGCTACTTTTATAGAGCAAAGCATGTGACTTCCATCCAAGTGTTATTTGAATATTTTGGTTTTTGTCTCTTCGTAAATACAGAATTTTTACTACCTCAAAAGATGGCAAAGCCTTCATTTATTTGCTTTATAAATGCAGTGTTTTTTTTCCCCTTGATTTTGAGTATAACACTAATTAAACCCTTTTTTGTGATCAAAATGACAACATTCTTCAAACCCCATTTGAACTCTCATGCCACAAAGGTTGAAGAAAGTAGAAATGGTGAAGTTGAGAAAAACCTTTCTAAAACCCATGACCCAAAAGGATCATTTCCCTTTTGGTACTGTGCTGAAGCAGGTGTATACAGCAGCAAACACCCTTCTATAAAACTGCCACAAGATCCTTTTCTTGATGTTGTTTCCTTCATTTTTTCTCATAAGCATGGTGGGGTTTCAGCTCTTGTGGACTCTGCTTCTGGCATTTCAATTTCCTATTCAGAGCTTTATCCAATGGTTAAGTCCATGGCTAGTGGTCTTCATCAAAGGTGTGTTTCGCAAGGTGATGTTGTTTTGATTCTCCTCCCAAATTCCATTTATTTCCCTGTTATTCTGTTGGGCGTTTTGACTCTTGGTGCTGTTGTAACTACTATGAATCCTTTAAGTAGTTTGTTAGAGATACAGAAGCAAGTTCTTGATTGTGGTGTAACTTTGGCATTTACTACTAATGATAAAGCTGATAGTTTGTCTACATTAGATGTTCCTGTCATAGGGGTACCAGAAATTTTGGTCTCTGGTTCAAATGGTAGTGAACGTTCTGATTTTTATGAGCTGATTTCATGTGATCCCAATTGGGATTCAAGGCCTAAAATAAGTCAGCAAGATACAGCAGCAATTCTGTACTCATCTGGTACAACTGGTGCAAGTAAAGGCGTTATCTTGACTCATGGGAATTTCATAGCCATGATGGAACTTTTTGTGAGGTTTGAAGCTTCACAATATGAATATTTGAGTACTGAGAATGTGTACTTGGCTGTTGTACCAATGTTTCATGTGTATGGGCTTTCCCTCTTTGTGATGGGGTTGTTGTCGTTGGGAACTACCGTTGTTGTGATGAGGAAATTTGATGCTGATGAGATGGTGAAGGCTATTGAAAGATATGGCGTCACTCACTTTCCCACAGTCCCACCATTACTAATGGCATTGACTAGAAGAGCAAAGGATGGTGCTTCGAGCAGTTTGAAGAGCTTGAAACAAGTTTCATGTGGTGCAGCTCCCCTAACCACGAAATCCATTGAAGACTTTGCTCATACTCTACCCAATGTTGATTTCATTCAGGTATATCCCCTAAATCATTGGCTGTCAATTGGATGCATCTTATAATATATGTCAAGATAGCTACCATTTTGGAAAGATAAAGTTGCTTGTTAGTTGAAAGTAGAAGTGCTTTACTTATGTTCTTTGATCTGCTTAACTTCCCTTTTTTCGTTTTTGTTCTATTTGATATCGATGAAATCAGATTACTTGCTCTCATCTTTTGAACAACGCATTAGGAAAAATATCAATTGGGGTCTATGATGTTAGCTCTAGATGTGAGTCTAGTCGAAGCTCTTTATCTCAGTTAAATCCTTCAAAAATGAAAGTTTGCTTCTTCTTCTGATTCTACTGTCCCGTGAACCAATTGACAATTGGAGATGGGTTTGAATATTGCAAACTTGGAGAATGCATTAGTCATCCATAAAGATGGAAGTGGAAAAATTATCTGTTGTATGTATTGCTTTCGCTTTTCAGAAAAATATGTCATAGTTTATTGTCCAGGGATATGGCATGACTGAGTCAACTGCTATTGGAACACGTGGTTATAATACTGAAAAGCTGCATAATTACTCTTCAGTAGGGCTTCTAGCTCCAAATATGCAAGCTAAAGTAGTGGATTGGCTCACTGGTTCAACCTTACCTCCCAACTGCATGGGCGAGCTCTGGCTTAGTGGACCTGGTGTAATGAAAGGTTAGTTTCTTTAATGCTGCTGGTTCTATTTATCTGAAGCTACTGAAATACTCTTTATGCTGCTAAATCATCACAAAATTTTCTTAGCTGCTAAATTCTGTAATATATTTTCTGTTAGATATGCATCATTCTTAGATTTTTTTTTAAAAAAGATTTTGGGTAAAAACTGTGAAATTCTTAGCTCATATAACCCTCGTGTATCTCTGACGTGTGTGATATCGTTTGAGCTAATGCTTAACAAAAGCTGATTTGCAAAGTTAGTGCCAAGTGCTAACTGTATATCTTGTTTTGGCTTTACTACTATTTATGCTCTCTAAGCAGCAAGTAAAAATTTTGTATTTTGCTTTCAATTTCCAGGGTACTTGAATAACATAGAGTCTACTAAGTCTACAATTGATGACAATGGTTGGCTACATACTGGTGATATTGCGTATTTTGATGAAGACGGATATCTTTATGTCATTGAGCGTTTGAAAGAGACTATTAAATACAAGGGATTTCAGGTAGATCTTTCAATTTCTTGTGTTGGAGTTCTTGCCTATTTTTGGAGATCTGAAACCTGTTATGCTGCTTCTGATATCTATATTCATTAATATAGATCTGACTTGTGGCTCATCCGGCACTTTCTTCTCGGTGCTTCATATATTTGAGTAGCATCAGAAAATTTATTATGAGAATTAAGGCTTGCATTATTAATTGAATTGTTCTTTTAAAAATTGTTGAGATTGATGGATGGGTTCTCTTTCTGTGAATAATTGCAGATAGCTCCTGCTGATTTAGAAGCTGTATTAGTCTCACATCCAGATATCGTTGATGCTGCCGTAATAGGGTAAGCTTGACAGTGCTTCAGATATTGATGCAAACCTGTTAAGAGGAATCCATATAATTTGAACATATATTCATGTTTCATCCTCTATATATATCTTTTTGATGATGCTGATCTTCAATCCTAAGAAATGAATGCCAAATATGAAAAATCCAAAATAAAGTTTACTTGCTTTGAAAGATGGATTCAACATCTAATGCTAGGTATCCCGTGGATTTAGTTGAGGTGCAAGAAAGCCGGCCCGAACACCATGGTCATAAACAAAAATATGAATGGCATAAAACTTACTCTTCAAGCACATCTAATTGCTCCTTCAAGTGGTTAACCATAATAGTTAACTTACTTAATGTAAAGATACGGCAAAGATTGCCCAAGTCCATATAAACAAACCGTCAGTCATTCTCCAACCAATGTGGGACTTTTACCCACTCTAACACGCCCCTTCCATGATAGTTAACTTCCTTAATGTAAAGATACGGCACCTAGGCTTAACTCAACCCCAAAAGCTAGCTCATATAAACAAACCGTCAGTCATTCTCCAACCAATGTGGGACTTTTACCCACTTTAACACGCCCTTCCATGATAGTTTACTTCCTTAATGTAAAGATACGACACCTAGGCTTAACTCAACCCCAAAAGCTAGCTCATGATAGTTAACTTCCTTAATGTAAAGATACGGCAAGGATTGCCCAAGTCCATATAAACAAACCGTCAGTCATTCCCCAATCAATCAATGTGGGGCTTTTACCCAAGTTTATATAAACAAACCGTCAGTCTTTCCCCAACCAATGTGGGACTTTTACCCACAGGAA
>JBDJHY010000106.1:14516953-14527789 GCA_039654485.1 Withania somnifera | reverse complement strand
TATTAACTAATGGTATTAACATTAACTATTCTAATCTTATTGTTGAAACAAATTGCAGACCGTTTATTAGGATGCTGAAAAGACGTGAAGGTTCAATCTGTACATCCACACCGATACTTCTAGAGATGCAAAAGATTATTAAAAACAGACAGATTCAACTAAATCACTGTCATCGACATTGTAATGCCCTCGCAGCCATCTTAGCCAGAGACGCGTCTGAAGGAATTCAACGGTCATACTCAAACGCAACGGATATTCAAGGAGAAATCAAGAAGGCTTATGAATTTGACGTTCCTTAAGTATCCGACGCACTTATTTTCCTTTCTTGCTGCACTTATTTTCCTTTCTTGCTGCACTTTCATTAACTCTTTTAGACTACTAGCTGTTTTGAGGGTAAGACACAACGTCCCCCCTCTCCTCAAATTTGTATTCCTTGTTCTAGTTAATAAAAAGTTCTATGTTTGATTAAAAAAAAAAAAATCAGGGAGAGTTAGGCCTCCAAATTTTTGTATATTTTAGTAGTTAAGAAAGTTGAATAGAGACAGAGGCAACGAACAAAACTAATTATAGTTTTTTAAGGTAACAAACAGTCACTCTTTTATATGTGATGGAGGAAAACTTGAAGAGAATAAGATCCATCATCTTCTCCTTCTCACATCCACACAAATTTCTCAACTTGCCATTTCAAAAAATGGCTCCACAGTACCAACTGCATTCTCTTCTTTTCAAGATTCACTATGGCAACAGCTTCAGCTGTTCCAACAAGTTTATTTCTTCCCAAATTCCATCACCCCACAAGTCAGTTCAAATCTTTACAAACCCCACTTAAAATCCTTTCTCAAGAATCCAATTTGAGCTTTAATGGATCCCTTGTCAAGAGAAATTTTGTTGAAGATTTGCATTCCCATGAAATGGGTGTTAAGAGAATTCACTCTAGTAGAAGACTTGTTGTTAGATCCATGGGATCAGACAGTAGTATTACTACTTCCACAGGGTTACCAAACAAGGCAAAATATTGAATCTTTTACTATTTGATATTATGGAATTTTTGATTGATAGCATGTTTGGCCAAATTTCCAGAAATCTGCTTATTTTGGTTAATGTTTTTTTTTTTTTTGTTAGAAGTTTAGTTTTGGAGAGTAGCAGTTCTTGTTTGACTAATCAACTTTAAAAAAAAAAAAAACATTTTTACCTATATTAGAGCATAATTTATGGAAAAGGATTACTTTTTAGCTTATGAACAAAAACTTTTGCTACTCAAGCAGTTATTTTTTCCTAAACTTCCTAAAATAAGTACTTTTTAAAGAAAAAGAAAAGCACTTTTGGTTTCCAAGAAGCTATGCCAAACAGGCAATGAATTGCTTGAATTTTGATGTTTTTGGGTGTTTTGTTTTGCTGTAGGTGTTTGGAGCATTGCATTTAGTAGTTTCACTTGGAATCATACTGGCCATGGATAAGTTGTTAAAGAAAGCATTTGTGGAAGCTGCTATTAAGTTCCCCAGTGCTCTATTTGGAATGTTTTGCACATTTAGTGTTCTAATGATTCTCGACTCCATTGTTCCTAAGGCTGCAGCAGGATTGATGAACTTTTTTGAGCCTGCACTTTTGTTTATCCAAAGATGGCTTCCATTGTTTTATGTACCCTCTTTGGTTGTTCTCCCTCTTGCTGTCAAGGATATTCCCGCAGCTTCTGGAGCCAAGATATGTTTTATACTTGGTACCATATCTTAATTATCCGATAAATCGTAATGCTTTTGGTTCTTTCGCATAAAGAGCTCTTAAGATCAACTAACATGGTTTAATGCCTATTTAGTTTCTAGGCCATTTCTTTGGTAGATAATAATAATACTTTAAGCTAATATGTATAAGAATATGCTATTAGTTACTCATAACTGAATATCTTCCTACGAAACAAACACAGTTTTTTGGACATTGAGCTCAGCGGGACCTGTTTAGAGTTGAGCATGTTTCAACTAACTTGTACCCTAACATATAGGAAGCTGCTCTACAGGTTATCCTTACAGCTTGTTCAGATGGTTGTTACATATTGTTTCATAATGTATTGTATCATATTTAACTATAAGTTTCCTAGACAAAAGAATAACATAACAACGCGATCACACCAAATCAGTAGTTACATGTGGTTATGAAAGACTGCATCTTTCTTCTTTTTCCTTTCTCCATCTGTGTAAGTCTCTTTCCTCATGCCAACAGAGTGTAACTGATTTTGAATTCTCTGTAGTTGGAGGGTGGTTGGCTTCTCTTTGTGTTGCGGGTTTCACAGCTATATCCGTGAGGAAAATGGTCAAGACTGAGATGATACCTGCTGAACCCATGTCAAAGCCTTCTCCTTTTTCTTCTTTGGAGATGTGGACTTGGAGTGTGATCTTTTTGGCATCATTTGTTGGTGCACTTTACTATCGAACAGCGCTGGGAACAAGTGCTAGAACATGCCTACCCTTTCTTCTTTCATCTACTGTATTGGGCTACCTAGTTGGATCAGGGTATGGTTCAGCATCTCAGCATGAATATATAGACTTTTCAGTTTATCGTGGAATCTTCGTTTTTCTTGTTCATCTGGTGTATATTCATAAGTTTTATATCCTCAGGCTTCCATCGGCTGTAAAGAAGGTTTTCCATCCAATCATCTGTTGTGCAATCTCTGCAGATCTTGCAGCAATTGCTTTTGGATACCTTTCTAAGTCCGGACTTGATCCAGTTCTTGGTGAAGATCTGACTTCTGTGTTATAATTTATTTAATTTCTTATTGTTACATGGGTAACAAAAAAGTTGACTATAGCTATATCAACTTAGATTAGCCTATAACAGTTGAAATAGTCTGCGATTTGTGTTTAATTATTGGCCTTAGGCTAGTGATCTGTCAGAAACTCATGGAATTGCAAGATATAACTATAACCGCTTCATTCATTAGAAGTCCTTTATGTTTAGAAAATATTCTGAACCGTTGGTCATAGGCTCAAATTGGAAAGTAAAATAAAAGCACGAAGGGGCAGCCCGGTGCACTAAGTTCTCTCTATGCGGGGTGTCCGTGGAAGGGCTCGACCACAAGGGTCTGTTGTACCAGCCGTATCTTACATTTTTGCGAGAGGCTGTTTCCAAGGCTCGAATCTGTAACCTCCAGGTCACATGGCAGCAACTGTATGAATAAGCATCCATTATCCACCAAACAAGATTCGAGACTGAGGATCTTGAATGTAACAGGAAATTAATTGCCAATCAGTCAACAAGGTCAGTTATGATTTCCATGGGTACGTGATATTGAAAAAAGAGGTAAAAGGGAGACTTCATACATAAACATTTTTACAGTTGGCTTTTAAGCAACTAACAGTTATTGAAACTCAAGTTATTTAAGGTTAACCAACATGCGGTATGATAAAGGACAAAGGCCAAAAGGCTGTACATCTTAAGAAGTCTACAATTATAGTGATATTTCACTTGTAATAATACGTTGCGAGATCAAGGCTCTGCTGCTTTTACATTCTCAAGGCCTTTTACGTTAAGTTTATTGTTCAATAGACCAAAAATCAGTAACTGTTACTTTAATGGTCATTCTACTTGTAGAACAAGATGAGATAGTTGCTGTCCGTTTCTTTACTTATCTAATTCATCAGCATTAGGAGCATGAGATTTTGAACTTTCGGAACAACATTATTTGCTCCGCTCTGCTAATCAAAATTGTACTTTGCCTTGCTTATTTATTCAGGGGATTATCTCACAAACGCTGCATCTAATCCTGGAGCTGGTGACATTCTGATGGGATTCTTGGGATCAGTCATCATCTCCTTTGCTTTTTCAATGTTCAAGCAGAGAAAGGTAACTAAAAATGAGATGCAACTACAGCTGCTAATTGGATTATAAATTAACTTCAAAGTTGTGGAGGAATTCTATTGCTTAGAGGTGACCCGTGAGTCAGGGTGCATGTGGATCAAGCATGGAACGAAACAAGAAAAGAGAGCAAATTAGTAATGACATAAAAGATCAAGAACATTGAAATTCCAAACCTATCAGTTGATTCATTTTGGAATTGTTTTGCATGCGGTTCTCTTACGAACATAAACTTTTTTTAGTTTTATCCCTCATCCTCCTGCTTCTTGCAGCCATTATATGATGGGTAGTCCTTCGGACGATTCACGCCTTTTCAGTTTCTCACCTATCCCTGTCTTTTTCTTATGCTAATTGGCTATTCCCACTCTCAGCTTGTTAAACGGCATGCTGCTGAGATTTTCAACTCTGTCATTATATCCACGTTATTTTCACTATATTCAACCGCTCTCATTGGACGGGTGGTTGGGTTGGCACCAGATTTAACTATATCAATCCTACCACGATGCATAACTGTCGCACTTGCTCTCAGCATTGTTTCTCTCTTTGAAGGTCAGGAACATCTCCTTGCTGATCTTGTTCTCTGAAAGATTGACTAGTTATGGATTATTTGGAAATCGAAAGTGAAAAAGATGCTAAGCTTCTTGAATGTGTATATTCAGGTGTGAACTCATCTCTAACAGCAGCTGTTGTTGTACTAACTGGTCTGGTGGGAGCAAATTTTGTTCAGGCAGTGCTGGATAAGCTTCGCTTCAATGATCCTATTGCTCGAGGAATTGCAACTGCATCAAGGTAGTAGCCATTTTCATTGTGCATATAGCAACCTTAGCAATTTAGCTTACAGTGAGATAATGGCTCCTTTTAAGAATTATATCGAATGCTCCTTTTTGAAAGGAATTATATCAAATTCTTCAGATGAAGATAAAAAGAGCTAAAAAGAAAATTAGCTTTTGCTACCTCAGTTAGCAGTAAGTCAATGACAATTTTTCCTATATTAAGATCGACAAAAACTTGAGTTAAATTGGCAAAACCATACTTTAATCAAGTGAGGATCAATTTTTATGTTTGAGAAAAAATATGCATTGAAAGTTTTTACATAGAAGAAGATCCAAGCTGTATAATATTGCTCTAATGGCTATTCTTCTCCTGCTTTAAGTGCTCATGGGCTCGGAACAGCAGCTTTATCAGCTAAGGAACCTGAAGCTCTTCCATTCTGTGCTATAGCATATGCCCTGACTGGTATATTTGGCTCTCTTGTATGCTCTGTTCCGGCAGTAAGACAGAGCCTACTGGCAATTGTCGGCTGAACTGGCTGTCTCACATTCATCTTTATTCATGCCAATTCATCATTTTGTCGGAAGATGCCAGCAAACCACCCCAAATTAAGGTTCAGAAGGCAATGAGCAACTTGCTGTTTCTTCAATGTTTAGCCTCTAGATGCAAGGTGTTTATGAAGCTAAGATCTCATTGTTTCTTAATCAATCTTTGGGAGAATGATTGGAAACTTTCCTGTCTTTATTTACTTTTTTTTTACTTGGGATGTGTATAGAGGTACATATCCAGTTCACACTTGCAGTATAGTTTTTTGTTGCAAGCTTTTTTCTTGTAAAATGTAAATTGACACGAATTGTTACTTCTATCATGAAAGTAAGCACACGATGAAGTAACATGAAACTCAAACGTATGATTGTTGTAAATTTCATGGGCTAATATAATGTTTGTCTAGACCAAGGAGTTATTGTTAAGAAACCCTCTAGACCTTGCAGCCAAGATTGATGCTCTTTCATCAGATGACACAATAATGGCTGGAGAAGGCGCCAGATGACAGATAATAAAGGTACAAATCCATACCTTTTAAACCCTCTCTTCCCCGTCCTTTCACCTTTCTGGTCCCCGCCTCCCCCTTAAAATTTCCAGCTATGAATAATATTTAGTCATCGTAGAAATATGCTAGAAATCATAAAGTATAGAGAATCTCTGCAGTATTGAAAACAATATATGGTCATCGTAGAAAGATGAAATAGAATTTATTACTTTCTTAGGGGATGATAAACTTAGAAAGATGAAATGGAACATAATCTGAACAGGAAAGAAAACATCATAAACTATGATAATAGTATTTTGTGTCAATATTGTGACAAATCATGTGGAATAGCAATCAAGTGAAGATGATTTTTCCTATTTGCTGTTATTCCAAATGTTTCGGTTATATCTAGATCCTTTGGTTGTATTCCATAAGGAAGTTTCCAGTCAAAGTGGTAAAGCAACTGTTCTAACGAATACATCACATCGGCTAGACTATATTGCATTCCTGGACAAATTCTGCTTCCTGCACCAATGGAATAAATTGATAGTGATTTCCCTTAAAATCCACACAACTGTTTTCGAATCTCTCCGGCACGAAATTTTCAGGGTCATCCCAACTTTCAGAATCTCTTGCAATAGCCCAAAAATTAACAATCACTTTGGTTTTAAGAGGACGATTTTTGTTTCCTCCCTGCATTCTCTAGGGGTTAAAAGAGGACCGGGAGGGTGAAACCTTAGTGTTTCTTTAATTACTAACTTCAGATATTTCAACTTCTCGAGATCATTGTCATCCAAATCTTTCTTTCCCTTAAAGGCCCATCTCACTTATGCCTGTGCTTTGGCTGTTCTTCATCAGTTCAAACAATGCCCATTGTATTGTTGTTGATGAAGTTTCAGTTACATCGAAGAACATATCCTACAACATTGATGTTTAACTATTAACATATGATTTTTGCAAATGATGTTACTAACCAAAAGCTATCACTTGAGATAGCTATGGACTTAAGAAGTCCTTTGTACATCCCGTTTTATGTAACATTCTACGATTATACAGAGTTTAAGAAATAAAAGAAGACTTTTGATCGGCAACATAGATATGTCTAAGAGTACCAAAGCTGTCCTCACTACCAACAACTAAAACAAGAGATGGTCAGATTTCCACATGTTTGTTAATCTTTTCATCTCCTGATAAGAGAGACAAATGTTATATCATATGGTTCCAAAGAAATATGTGAATGTTGTGATTAAGCAACGTTGGCCCTTTTTTCATTCATCTCATTTTATGCAACACTTTTTTCTTTGATGTATTCAATAAGCACAACATAAACAAGACACCAAATTAACTTACAAGAATGATTGCTTTGATGTTGTCATTTGTCATAGGAAATTGAAGTTCATCATTCTCCATAACTCTGAGTAAAACGTCAATCAGATCTTCACCCCCAAACTCTCCGTTGCCTTTTTTCCTATTTGCTTTATTCTGTTTATGATCACTAATAATATTCTCTAATATTACATCAAGCTTATAATGCATATTCATCAATCTGTTTCTCTTTCCTCTGATTTCATGAAGTAATTTCGAAGAAGGAAAGAGATCTACAGCATCAAACCTGGCTAATAAGGTTAGTATTTCCCTCATGATCATTAACAAATTATCTCGATCCATACTTTTCCGAAAGCTGATCTACAAATCACGGAGCTGGTAAGTAGGAGAGCCTTTTCAGTCATGTTAACCACAATATTTGGCTTGGAACGAATTGTTGTAAAAAGACCATGAACCTCATCTTGTCGAATTAAATTAAACGACTTGACCATCTTTATACTGAGTAACTCTGAAATGCATAATTTACGCATATGTTTTCAGTAATCACCATATTCTGCAAATGCAATGTCTTTTTGACGATAAAACACTATGTCAGAGGCCACAAGTTTTGGCCTGGCTAAAAAAGAAGTGTCATGTACTTTTAGAATTTTTTTACCAAATGAGGAGATGATATTACGACTTGAACTTCCCCTAGCTGCAAGTGCATCAGTGGTCCATATTTTTTTGGCTAACTTTGTAAGAGTATGATGTGGAAGTGTTCCAAAAAGGTGATGCAAGCTTCCAATAAAGGGCAAAGTCCATGGACCTGGTGGCAATCTTTGTTTACTCCTAGTTATTAATTTTTTCCATTTTCTAACAACAATAAAGAGAAGGAACAAGAAAACCAAGATGGGAACTATGTCAAAATCAAAGTGCAGAATCTTCATATCATCACAATGAGAATGTTTCTATATTAGGTAGTGTGTCACATTTATATAGGTCCATATTTCATTTGATGAAGATGTTGATGTCAAAGAAAAGAGAGGGGAGTTTTGTGGCCTATTTTTCACCCAAGGGAAATTTATATGCAAGTTTGGCAGATTAATAGATATGGTCTAAGATACTAGTGATAGTAATATATATGTCTAAGATTCTAGTGACCACTATGCAAGTTTCGCAGATTAACATATATGCCTACGATGATTGTGATAGCTAGAAATGTATATACCTACGATATTTGTGACCGCTAGCCTGTACTGAGCATGGTCCTAAGTCGATACTTAAAATACAGAATTGAAGTTTAACGGGGAAAGTGCATGGATACCTTAATTTTGACTGCTATGTAATTTGTGTTGCTTTTTTTTTTTTTTAAAAAAATCGCACCTATATCCTCTTTAGAACAACTTGATATATATGGTATTTGGGCTCAAAAGAACTTTACAATAGCTACCTTCAGTGGTGGAGCTAAACTAGAGGTAGGGTGGTCTGCCGAACAGCCTTAGCCGGAAAATTATTTGTGTATTAAGATTAAATGTTAGTCATTATAAGTATATATTTAATTTTGCACACCCTTAACACAACTAAAATTATGCACACCTTTTACTGAATTTCTGGCTCCGCTACTGACTGCTTTATCTAACACTCTAGACAACTCCACATCAATAAACTACGGGAAAGATGTTGGGTATATAAGAAAGCAATCCTTAAACCCTATTGATGCGTTTTAAAGTTGTGCGAGTCTAGGCCAAGAGCTGACAATATCACTTGCTTTGCTACAAATGGTATCAGAGTCACTCTGCGTGCAATCTTAAATAATGGTGGGGTAAACCCAACGAGGATTCTAAGCAGAACCTAGAAGGATAAACCACAAAGGGATATTTATATGCAAGTTTGGCAGATTAATAGATATGCCTAAGAAACTAGTGATAACTAGTAATTCTATGCCTAAGATACTAGCGACCGCTAGCCTGTGGAGAGCATGGACCTAAGTCAATACTTAAAACATAGAATTGAAGCTTAACGGGAAAAGTGTGTGTATACCTTAATTTTGACTGCTATGTTATTTCGTGCTTTCTTTTAAAAAAAAATTGCACCTATATCCTCTTGAGAGCAACTTGATATGTACAGTATTTGAGATCGAAAGAACTTTACTGTAGCTACCTTATCTAACACTCCAGGAAAATCCACATCGATAAAACATGCGAGAGATGATGAATATATAAGGAAGCAACCCTTGAACCATAGTCACACATTTTAAAGTCATGCGGATCTAGACCCACAACAAATAATATCACTAGCAGGCTAGACCGTTGTACATGGCATCAAACCAGATTACCCCTTTGCTTATGTCATTAGCATCACGTGCCTTCTGGAATAGCTTATAGATCTACAATTAAGCTTGTAAAAGTTTTATCGTGGCAATCTGGTTTGACGTCGTCACTTTTCTGTATCCGCCTTTTAAATCTTCTTACAAAGTTGTCCATTTCTGGTATTGTGGTGTAAGTTAGGCTTGACAAAATCTAACTTTGGATATTGTGTGTGAAGTTTCATATAGTTGCATTCCAGATACAAATGGCTTAAAGTCAGTCATTTTTTGCCTTACTTCGGCTATATTTGCTTGAAAACTTATTTGAACTTACGCAAAAATGACTTCCCTTCAACCTTTTTTGCCAGAACATCTGGCAAAAATGACTGCATCACCCAAGTTAATGTTTATAAGGTAATGAGCAATTTGCTGTTTCTTCACAATGTTCAGCCTCTAGATGCAAGGTGTTTATATCACTCTTTGAGAGAACAATTATGAACTTTCCTGTATCTAGTTTTGGGTTGCTTAAGATGCATATAGAGGTATATAACAATTTCACATTTATAGTTTTTCGTTGCAAGGTTTTCTCTAGTAAATTGACATGATTTTCTACTTCTATCGTGGAAGAAAACATAGCTGAAATAACATGAAACTCAATGTATTTATGATCTTATGATACATATTTATATTCTGCAATGAAGTGGGATTGTAGTAGATATCAAGGGGATAATGCTATGTTCGTCCGTACTTACCTAACCTTTTTTTCAAAAACCCTCTAGACTTTGCAGCTAAGATTAAGTCTCTTTTCATTCAGAGACACAATAGGATAGGACTAGGCACCAGATGATAGATATTAAAGGTACAAATCATCCTTGAAACCCTCTCTTCTCCGCCCTCCCCTTTTTGCCTTTTTTCCCCCTCTTAATTCTCTAGATGCAAATTAAAAACGGAAGCTCATTCTCGCCAAATAATTCAGAACTAGCTTTACAAAGAAAGACAAATAGTTTAGGTAATATAAGCAAACTTCTTCCGTATTCATCGAAAGAAACAGAACAAAGATCACAATCAACAACACTTGAAAACTATTGGAGTTTTAAAGGGAATGAAAGATTAAAATAAGAAAGTAAATTATTGTGTAAAGTCCACCTTTTTATTGAACTGATGAAAAGTTTAAATACAGCTGAAACTCAAACAAAAAAAAATGTATAAACAATAGTAACTCCATATGAAATATGCTTTCACGTTTAACTACTTCCTAAAAAAACCGAAACTACTGCTGACTAAGTTATTTGAATCAGTCAAACAACTCTAACCAAGATTTCAAATTTATTTGAAATAAACGAAATAGAACAGCTAAGAAATTTCAGCATGGACAAAATCAGCAGCAACTGAAGTAACTTCAACACTCCTCCTTACTTTGGTTGCTGCAAACTCCAAGTTTTTCTCTAAGAAATTCAAACTTACTTCTTGGTAAAGGATTGGTAAATATATCAGCGAGTTGCATTTTAGTTTTGCAATAAGTTAAGCAAACTGTACCTTCCTTTTGCACTTCTCGGAGAAAAAATAATTTGATGTTGAA
>JBDJHY010000106.1:14490243-14509976 GCA_039654485.1 Withania somnifera | reverse complement strand
CGAATAGGAGTCATAAAACTATGATAATGATACTTTCTGTCAATATTGTGAGAAATCATATGGAGTGGCAATCAAGTGAAGATCATTTTTCCTAGCTGCAGATATTCCACATGTATCAGGCATATCCAGATCCTTAGGTTGTAGTACATAAGGAAGGTGCCAATCGAAGTGGTAAAGCAACTGTGCTATGGGATACACTACATCAGCTAAACCGAAATGCATTCCTAGACACATCCTGCTTCCTGCACCAAATGGAATAAATTGAAAATGATTTCCATTAAAATCCACAGAACTGTTTTCAAATCTCTCTGGCACGAAATTTTCAGGGTCGTCCCAACTTTCAGGATCTCGTCCAATAGCCCAACCATTGACTATCACTTTGGCTCTAAGAGGAATAGTGTATCCGTCAAATTTCTGTTTCCTTCCTGCATTCCCTAAGGCCTAAAAGAGGAGATGCAGGGTGCAACCGTAGTGTTTCTTTTATCACTAACTTCAGATACTTCAACTCTTCGAGATCATTGCCATCCAAATCTTTCTTCCCTTTACAGGCCATCTCACTTCTGCCTGTGCTTTGTTCATGGCATTCGGGTTCTTCATCAGTTCAGACGACACCCATTGAATTGTTGTTGATGAAGTTTCAGTTCCCTCGAAGAACATGTCCTATAACATTGATAACTATTAATATATGATTTTTGCAAATGATGGGACTAACAAAACTACCGCTTGAGAATAGAGATAACTATGAACCTAAGAAATCCTTTGTAAATCCCATTTTGTGTAACATTTTGGGACTATATGAAGTTATAAGAAACAAAAAAAAGACTTTTGACACACAAGATAGATCTATCCAAAATCCTCCTCACTACCAACAACTAAAGGAAAGATGGTATGATTTCCACGTGTTTCATAATCTTCTTTCTCTCCGAATAAAAGAAACAACTGTAACATCAAACGGTTCAAACATGAGTGAGGTAATTTGTTAATGTTAAGACTATATATTAAGCAACTTTCAGGCTTTTTTCATTCATTCAGTTTAAATGAACAAGACTCTAAATGAATGGCTGTTGTCATGAAGTAGAACCAAACTTAAAAGAATGACTGCTCTGATGTTTTCATTTGTCATTGGAAATTGAAGTTCACCATTCTCCATGACTTTGAGTAAAACATCAATAAGATCTTCACCTCCCCAAACTCACCGTTGCCCTTTTCCTCGTTTGCACGATTCTCTTTATGTTCGTTAATAATTTTCTCCAATTTTACATCAATCTTCTGATGCATACTCATCAGTTTGCTTCTCATTCCACTAATTTTGTGAAGTGATGTCCAAGAAGGAAAGAAATCTTCCACATCAAAACCACCTGATAAGGATAGTACTTCTCTCGTGATCATTAACAAATTATCTCTATCATCCCATACTTTTCCAAAAGCTGATCTACATATAACAGAGCTGGTAAGTCGAAAAACCTTTTTGGACATGTTAACCACATCATTTGGAATGGAATGAATTGATATAACAAGATTATGAACCTCATCTTGTCGAATTATACCAAATGACTTGACCATCTTTGCACTGAGGAGCTCTGAGATGCAGATTATACGCATTAATTTTCCAGTAATGTTCTGCAAATGCAATGTCTTTTTGACAATAAAAGACTATATCAGATGCCATAAGCTTTGGCCTGGATGCAAAAGAAAGGTCATGAACTTTTAGAATTTCCTTTGCTAAACGAGGAGATGATACTAATAACTGCATCAACTTCCCCTAGCTGCAAGTGCATCAGTGGAAAAGGAGGCAAAGGAAAAGGACTTTCAATTATAGTTTGGTTTAATTTGTTCTATAATTTAGGCTTTATACATAGTCAACCCCCTTAAACTTGCTAGGATATTCGATTTAGACACTCGAACTAGGTCGTGTTCCAATAGAACACCTCAACTCCTAATAATGTCTTCCAATCGATTCAAATTTTGAATTCCTTTTTTGTGTGTATTCTCATTTGTATATTAGATAGTTAAGTTAATCACGTAAAATACGTTTTCTCTTTTAGTTATATGCATTCGCCTAATAAGCCGTAAAACCTGCATTTTCAACTTAAGGTTGACATGAACATGGCAAAATAACGGAATTAACATCGTCATTATGGTGGATATAAACAAGATAGCATAAAGGGTTTCTCAAAAGTATAGGATTGAAGTTTAACGGGGAAAGTGCATGGATACCTGATTTTGACTGCTATCTAATTTCTGTTTGCTTATTAAAAAATTGCTCCTATATCCTCTTCGGAACAACTTGATATGCATAACTGTAGGTATCTTAGAAACTTTTGGTTGTGTGAATCAGATTACCACTTTGCTTATATCATTAGCATCACTGTGACTTCTGGAATAGTTAAATAGATCTACAGTTAAGCTTGTAAAAGTTTTACCGGCAGTCTGGTTCGAGACATCAGTTTTCTGTATCCGCCTTTTAAATCTTTTTACAAATATTACCATTTCTGGTATATTTCTTAGCCACACGTGAGAGGAAAAACAAAGACATAATCACAGTTACTCATTTCTTAAGGGGTACACTTGGAAGACGAAAAGAGATTTGCGCATAATCTGAAAAAGGAAGTAGGCATTCTAACATTTACTAAAGCTTATATAAATAATGCGACGAATCATGTGGCATGGCAATCAAAGGAAGATAAATTTGCCTCGTTGCAGTTATTCCAAATGTTTCAGTCACATCTAGATCCTTTGGTTGTATTCCATAAGGAAGTTTCCAGTCAAAGTGGTAAAGCAACTGTGCTAACGGATACATCACATCGGCTAAACTGTATGGCATTCCTGGACAAATCCTGCTTCCTGCACCAAATGGAACAAATTAATAGAGATTTCCCTTAAAATCCACATAATTGTTTTCAAATCTCTCAGGAACAAAATCTTCAGGATAGTTCCAACTTTCAGGATCTCTTTCAATTGGCCCAACTATTAACTATCATTTTAGTTTTAAAAGGAATAGTGTATCCGTCAATTGTTGTTTCCTCTGTGCATTCTCTAGGAGCTAGAAGAGGACTTTGAGGGAGTAAACGTAGTGTTTCTTTAAATCACTAATTTTAGATACTTCAACTCTTCAATAATATTGTCATCATAAACCTTCAGTCCATTGAATGTCTTTCTCACTCCTCTTGTACTTTATCCATGACATTTGGGTTCTTCATCAATTCCGACAATGCCCATTGAATTGTTGTAGATGTTGTTTCAGTTCCCCCAAAGAATATGTCCTGCATCATTGAAGTTTAACTTTATCATTTGGCCAAGATTCAAATGAAAGTAACATTTACGAGATGGATTAAAACTTACACGAATGACTGCTTCAATGTTGTCATTTGTGATTGGAAATTGAAGTTCGTCGTTCTCCATACTCTGAGTAAAACGTCACGGTTGCCTTTTTCCACATTTGCTTTATTCTGTTTATGATCATTAATAATGTTCTCCAATATTACATCAAAGCTCAAAACAATTGTTCTCCACATTTGCTTTATTCTGTTAGGGAATGAAAACATTGAAGACTAGTAGAGAACGCAAAACGGTGGATAAAACAAAAGAATCTGACAAAAATGTCAGCAAAGCTCAAGAAAGATCTGTGCTAGAAACCACCAACAACAGTTCACTATCACTTTTTGTTACTACTGCAGCTACAGGTGTTCATGGTTCATTTCTTGGTTAAAATTAAAATCAAATCAATTTACTAGTACTCCGTTATTTCTTATTTATTTTGCATTCTAAAAACATTTGTTGGAATTGTTGCATTTGTAGTTGCAGTTATTGTCTAAACTAACAGTCTCCAGATTCATCTTTCTTCATACCAATTCGCTCATTTTGTTGGAAGATGCCAGCAAAATCACCCCAATTATGGTTCAGAAGGCAATGGATAACTTGATGTTTCTTCACAATGTTCAGCCTCTAGATGCAAAGTGTTTTATAAAGTTAGAGCATAATACATAAATATTCATTTAACTTGTCATCAAATTACATTTATACCCTTCAACTTTAGACGTGCATAAGTAGGCACTTAAACTTGCATAGAGTTGAATAAGTCGGCACGCACGTCCTACATGTCAATATATGTGGCAATTTTGTATCCTACATGGTGTCCTACGTGTATTATTTCCTCTCTACTTCTCAAAGAAGGCAGGAGAAAGGTTTGTGTATGCTCTACTCACCCCAAACGCCACTTGTGGGACCATATTGGGTATCTTCTTGTTGTAAGAAATCCAATAGTAGTATTTCTCTCTTTCTTTTTTTCTACAATTAGGAAATAATTTCTCATCCTTTACTGTCCTTCTATCATGGTGACTATAATTTTCATGGATTATGGAGGAAATGTGATGCTATTCAGTGCTCTATACAAGACAGGTTAATTTTAAAAGACGGTGACGACATTATTTTCAGTTTTTTAGAGAATTGTTGACTGATGCTTTGATCTTAAACGTGGTTATTTGTACATATCCATTTCACTTCTTTTTGTTGTTGTAAGGTTTTCTCTTGTAAACTTCATGAGTTCCTACTTGTATGATGAAATAAGATGAAACAAATGTTTATGATCTTATGGGATAATTTTATTCTGGAATGAAATGTGATTGTTGTCAATCTCATGCTATAATGCAGTGTTTGTCCCGACTAAGAATAATCTAAAAAAGATATGGCAGCTTTCCGAAACTCTCTAGACTTTGCAGCCAAGATTAATGCTCTTTTCATTCAGATGATACAATAAGGGCTGGACTAGGCGCCACACGACAAATAATAAAGGTACAACTCCGTCATTTAACACTCTCTTTTTTGGTTTTTTTTTTTCTTGAATCTCTAGCTATGAATTAAGAATGCATGTTTATGCTTTCCAGCAAACAAAGAAAGACCATTGCTTGAGGTTTTAGGAGCAAATCGATTCCACAATGCTAAAGCACGAGTCAGCAATTCCCTAAAACATTAAAAACAATACTGTAGTCATCCTCTTTCAAAACTATATACAAAAAACCTATATGCAACCGCAAATAACCATCTTCCACGGATCAAGCCCCGATATACTTCTTTAACACTGCAAAATACCAACCAAGATCAACTATTAACAGCCTTCCACCATCACCCTTCTGTACTTAGAAAGATGATGTAAGATTTATTTACTTTATTAGGGGATACACTTCGAAAGATGAAATGGGACTTTCCACCGAGTCTAAATAGGAAAGAAAGCATCATATAACTATGACCATCTTTGCTCTGAGATGCAGATTCTGCAAATACAATGTCTTTTGACGATAAAAGACTATATCAGATGCTATAAGCTCTGTCCTTGTTGCAAAAGAAAGGTCATAGAACTTTTAGAAACTCTTTTACCATATGAGGAGATGATACTACAACTGCATGAATTTCTCCTAGCTGCAGGTGCATCAGTGGCCCATATTTTTTTCTAGATAAATTTCTAAGAGCATGATGTGGTAGTGCTCCAATAAGGTAATGCATGCTTCCAATAAGAGGTAGTTTCCATGGACATGGTGGAAAATTTTTGGTTACTCCTAGTTATATTTATTTTTTTCGTTTTCCAACGAAAATAAAGAGGAGGAAGAAGAAAAGCAAGTATGAAATTGAGTTGAAATGGAAATGCAGAATCTCCATATGATCACACTTAGGATGAAGACAAGGGAAGTTTTATTGGATACTTGTTTAAAAGTTAGGTAGTTAAATAGAAATAACCTTAGATTTGCTTGCTGATCAAATAAGTTAACCATCATATTCCCAGATCTTTTATCAATATATTTTGCCAAATACAAGATCATGTGATTTGAGATCACTTTGGTGTCAAAATCACAGAGCTGTACTTTCCTAGATTGTTCAATTTGAGAGTATGTATGCTTTTTGTTCCCTTATATGGTCGATAAAGGTTGTGTACACGTTATTCTCCTCAAGACTCCAGTTTGTGAAATTTCACACGGTATGTTATTGTCTAAAATTATTTAGTATTATATAATAAGCCACAATTATTTAACAGGCTAACTGATGCATGTATGGAACATGTTTATATCTTTCTGTTCAGGAAAATACTGTATTGTAGACGGAATGGAAGTTTATAAAATATGTTTTGCTAGTCTTATTGATTGAGTCAGAATCTTTACAAAATCTGCAAATATTGTTTAAATAATTAACTTATTACTAAATTTCTCAGTGAGTACACTTTGTATAATATGAAATAGATTTTGACAAAAGGAAATACAACATTAGTCATTGGGTACAAATAAATGTGTTTTTACTTATTTGCACATGAAATTGCATATTTTTCGTATAAGATCAATCAACTTCGTAAATATTATTTAAATGTCATATCTACAATATTTAAACCGAAAATCACACATAGTACTACTCCAGTTAGAAGTTTATGTTTAACAGTGAAAACTTGAGGCCTCGTGCCTGAAGTCCAGTTTAAAACAATTATAACAAAATCTCAGCCTCAAGTTATTGTTTATACTAACCATGCAACTATTTGATATTTGATTGTTAAAATGGACTCAACAAGAAATGAAAGAGTTTGACTTTTAAATTTAAGACGTAAACAGGATAGAAAATTAATTATTAGAGCTTACACTAATTAGATAAAGCTTCTTAAAATATTTCTTTCGTATCGAACATAGCATAGTTTCAATCTCTCAATTATCTACTTGGTGAATAAATCCAAAATTAACTGTTTTTTACTAATAATTCTAGTTCCGAAGCATAAGCCATACGTTGCTGTGGTGTAGCGGTTATCACGTTAGTCTTACACACTAAAGGTCCCCAGTTCGATCCTGGGCAGCAACATTTTTCTAGGTTTGATTTTATTTTATTTATCACATCATTATTGCTAATAGTATTTTTTTATATAATTTTTAAATATTATATGTATTCCTTTTATGTGGTATTGATAAAATTTAAAAGTTAACCAAAAACTTAATAACTTTTTAAATATTTTAAGTTATTAATTATTATAATTAACGAATTAAAAAGCAAGTATAATTAATTTTTTTTAGCCGAGATGGGCAGATGCATTTTATTAAAATATAGGCTTTTGGTCCCACTTTTATAGCTAATCCCATTTCTTTCTTTCTTCTATTTCAAAAATCATGCATTTTAAAATTTTGCTAATATTTTGGTTTAACATTTTCATTTACCAAAATGTGAAAATTCATATTTTACGTGGTGGTATTTGTATATATCCAAGAAAATGCATATTTTCAAAGATTTTCCACTTCTAAGAAATATAATAAGATTTCTTATAATATTTACAAAAAAAATTATTAAAATATATCTTGAATTAAACAATTATAATTAATTAAAAAAATACAGTATTGGCATCAAAAAAATTAAAATTACAAATCAAGTGTCCCTTTTAATGTTTGACCAGTGATATAGAATTTACTCATTTCACTTCTACATCCACTTTACTCCTAAATTCAACTAGAGATGTATATCTAATTGTTGAAAATGGCTGCAACAACAAAAATCGGATATCTTCTTGTTTTGTTTGATTATGATTTTAAGAAAAAAGAAAAAAAAAAAAAGATTTGATTGTAGAATTTTTCAACCAGTTTATTAATCATTTGCACTCATGGTTTGAGATATAGTTGTTTGTCTTTATAGTAATTAAATTACCTACCTTTAATTTTCAGTTTAATTTGTAATTTTAATCTTTTTGATGCCATTATGTTCAAAAACCATGTATTTCAATAATCAATTATAATTGTTTAATTCAAGATATTTAAATTTAAAAAAGTCAAAAAAAAATATTTGAAGAAATTTTATTATACTTTTTAGAAATGGAAAAAAATTGAAATATGAGTTTTTTATATTTTAGTGAATGAAAATGTTAAATGACAAACATGGTTAAATGAATAAAATTAAAAGAGAGAAATGGGAAGTTATAAAAGTAGGACCAATAGTCTAGTTGGCAAAACATAAGAGGATCACATGCAACTATTGGCAGTGTTGTCCGACAACTCTGTCCCTCTCCCTTGCAAAGATTGAAACTCATTACAACTTTGTATCACTTGCTCTGGCAACTTGTAAGTGTCCTTAATCTGCTTTATTTATATGTTACAAGTGTAGAATTAGGTGTTCATTTATGCTTTAAAAGGAAGGATATTTCTTCTTTTTGGGGTGTGTGTGGATGTGATTCTCTTGAGTTTCCAATTGATGCTGCTTTTGCTTTTTGTTTTCATTTCACTTAGAAATGCATTCGTGGTATTTCTACATGTTAATTCTTATGATGATCAAGAAAACCCTTAGGACCAACAAAAGCCTTTTAGTTCCCGTTTTGTTATAGATTTTGAATTTGTAATTAGGAACCTTGAAAATTTTGAATTTTTTAAGTTGTGCTATTTTATTTGGAAAACAATTTCAAGTTTCATGAGTGAAAGTCCCAGAAATTCAAAAGTTGGTCTCAGCCACTTCTTGGAAACTTGTAAATTTTTGGAGATCACATTTTGATCAAATTTCACGGCTAAACAGATCTTTGAAGATAAATTTGCTAAATCTGATCCAAAACTGTGGTCAAACACTAGCTAAAATTCGGAGATAATGGGTCTGCCCTTTTTCCACTTAAATATCAGGCTTGATTCGATTGTTGCTCAAAATTCAACATTATTGTTATTGACATGGTCCGTGAGGATTCATAATTTCATATAGGCGCCTTAATTTATTGAGGCTAATACATAGTTGTTGTTGAAGTGCAGTAGTTGTTGTTCATATGAAATCATAAAAGGAATGCAATTACTGTTAATTGGTATCTCTATTTATACATGTAACAATTTTTTATAGTTATTATTGCATGACGTAAGGTTGGAACCTGTGACTTAGCGCAAGTTCTTCAACTTTTGTTACTCGAAAACCAGGTCCTCGGGCATAGATAGAGCATGTTCTACTTGAGCTAGTTACCCACTTCAAAATTTTTGAATTAATCGCTCTAAATGCTCATGCAATATATTGGAATAGTATTTATTAAGGATGAATAGGGCAGTTACCACCCCAAAACAACCTTTGGCTTGGATTGAACTATGCCCCTTTACCTGTTTGACATTTGGATTACACCTACTGCAGTCACTTGCATTCAGGGATTTTACTATTGCTCCTGATGTCAGTTTCCAAGCTATAGTGTAGTTACTAGTATTTCTGTTTCTTGATGCTCATTCTTTTGAATGCTTGAAACAAAATTGAATGGTGCTTTATCAGTGTTTGATTAAAAGTTATGAGGAATATGCTTAGATACAATAGTTATAGCAATTACCGAATGACTTTTGACTCGTAAGGCTTTCAACATGTGCAATTGCTAAGGCGTAATTGCTTTTGCACTGGTTTTGCATATGCATTCTTAAATAGTTTTTGCATTACATTGATTAGGACTTAGGATAATCACGCCTCCATTTGTAAATTTATATGGCTGATTTTTGGATCTATGTTTAATCACACGGAAACCATCTCTGTACTTCTGTTCGGAAATGAAAAATATGGTTACTGAAATTATCACATGAATTGGCAAGTTTCAATCTGGCTCCAGCCTACTATGACCTCCTCCTTTATCTGGGCTTGGGACCGACAATGTAAGCAAGCTCACAGAGGTGGAGTTTTAGACTTGTTGGTCAAATTTTAGTAATTTTGTATGATAATGATTTTGCTTACTACCTGTTTTTTATTGTCTTTTGTTCTTTCTTCTAATATTGTCTTTTTTGGATTATTGTTGTCTTGAGTCGGGGTCTATCGGAAACAGCCTCTATCTCTCACATATGAGGTAATGGTATGGACTGCATACACTCTACCCTCCTCAGACATACTGGGTATATTGTTGTTCTTGTTTTTTGTATGATGATGATTGGTATGATCTTAAATAAAGATATGTGCATTCATTTAGCTGTTCTCAAAAGCTACTAAATAGCAACAAAATATGGATCCAAATCAAAACCTTGTGCTGCGGTTCCTATTCGTTCTGTTGCCCCAACAGATGAACAAAACGTAAATGTCAAGTTCAAGGCCAAAGCACAAAAGATTAAGAAAAACAAGACACCTATTTAGGGAATTCGTGCTACTGTATCGGAACTTTTGAAAGTGGAACGCCCCAAAAATAAGTCTTCTGCCTCTACAAAAACTAAAAGAGAAGCTAGATGTGGAGAGGCCGCCGTAACAAAGAATTGAAAGCCAGCTAACAGTCGAGCTAGTGCTGATTTTTCTGGCCTGCCACCACAGTTTTGTTCCTGTACAGGTGTTTCTAAAAGGTGCTACAAATTTGGAGGTGGGTGACAATCATCATGCTGTACTCCACCTCCTTATCTGAGTAGCCCCTCCCATTGAATCCTTCAAAGCCTGGGAATCGTCTGTCCAGGAGAAAAATGACTAATGGAGCATAAATAAGCTTCTTTTCACACTTGCAACTGAAGGTCGTGATCTTTCTAATCCACTTGAGTTGAAGAACCATTGGGCAAAACATGGTAGTAACAAGTTTATTACTCTCAAGTAAACACAAGGAAAACTGACTCAACGTATGCATCAATTGTACTACGTATTTATTATTTGCTCTCCAACTGTTGTTTCCTCAGGTAAGCATCATAGGACCTTGAGGAGAAGGTTGTTAATATGTTGAACTTAGTACTGATATATATTCTGGTAATATCATGCTTCTCTGTATCAGTCTTTGGATGCTTCATCCGTTCTAACAGAAGTATGCAATTCTTAGTTTCACGTTATGTTTTGTTCAGTCTCAAGGTTTAGCATGAAATGTCTGTGTTTACATCTCAGTAGTGACTAGTGAGTATCAGATTTTCTGATTCTTCTTTTGGTGAGTTCAATCTCAATAATTGTCCAGTAACTTATTTCCGAGTACATAGTGCAGAAACTGCTTGGAAAAGAAATTCATTTCACCTTTTTATTATCCATGTTACAACTCTCAACACATTTCCAGCTACAAATAAATACATAACAAAGTGTGTTTTCTCATTTAGGGGGAATTATCTACCATGAAACTGAAACATGATAGTGGGGGAAAGAAGTCGGCAAATAAAATTTCAGGGTAGAAGGGGGAAAACAACAAGGTACAACAGATGATTCTGGTGCCTAGCTGTTAATAGGGTTTGGCAAAGTTTAGGCCTTTGCAGTTGTGACTGGAGCTCCAGTTCTGCTGGCAACAATTTGCTCGTAGAGGTCTCTGATCTTCAAACCGACAATGGTCTGGAAGAAACCTGTTCCATTGTTGCTCCCAGGGAAGTCAGCATGCTTCAACATTTGTTGAGTAACTTCACCATAGAATTTGGTGGAGAGGTTGCTCAAATGGCTCTCGACGTAGATGAGTTCATCTAGTCTGTCGAATTGGCCATCCATCTCCAAGACTGATACCTGCAAGTTCGAAGAAAAGCAGATGGTAAAAATCAGGCATGATTCTGAAAGAATAGCTGTGCAATGGTACAGACCTGCTTTCTGGGCTAACCAGGTATTTTCTAGTATGTTGTCTTTAAAGAACCATGACATATCACTGAGAGGTACCAAGGAGAAGCTTTAACGTTCTTCTTATGTTTATCTATACCTATTAGACTGGAAAACAAAATATTCAAGCCTAATTCCACCTGGTTAGCTTGCTTGCTCATATTGTTTGTCCGAAACCGGGATAAAGGATGGTCGGTAGGTTGATGACTAGCCAAAAGTTAGTCAAGTCAAGATGAATCCTGACAGTACAAAGCTAAATTTTCCAGCCTGACTAGTAATCAGCAACTGAGGTCCTGCCAATTGAGTTCCTCCGGTTGATAACAGACAGGTGGAAAAGAAACGGTTTACCATGTGACACACCCCGTTAACAGTTTAGCACATATTTATCCAACTACCAAATTCTGCTTATCTTTAATGCTATGTGCAAAACTACACAACATAATTAGTTACTCTGTGTCCAATACTACCTTGAGGATTCTTGGTTTGTGGAGGAGATTGCACCCTGTGTCTCTGGCTCTTGAAGAACTTTACTTAAACCTAGAGAGCATTACTTTAAGATAGCTCAGGCAGGCACTATTCTTTGGGTAGAGGAGTTGCCTGCTTTCTTGATCAATCCCTTTGCCCCTCATTCTTCAAGGATAAGAATGATCCTTTGCAAGTTTTTCTTTGTTGGCACCACTGAGACACTAGAAGGGGCGACCATATATCCCTTGGGAACCCCGGCTCATTCAAAATCAAAATTGAACGAGCACTTATGACTAAGGAGAATGGAATGTCAACCACAGGGTGAGAGAATTGATTGATTAGTACGATAAAGTTTTGGCAAGTAGAGAAAGAATGCAGCATATACCTCGTTGCCAAAGTAGGTGTCAGGGCCATAGGTGAACTTGATGCCAGGGTAAGAACAAGTCAACTTCCTACCACAAGGAATCCATGAGATTGTGGAGCCTTCATCAAACAGGTAAACTGGATTGAAGTTTTTCACTCCTTCCTTCATTATCAATCTCACTCTCAAAACCTTGCCTTCATTGTCATCTGGGATGAGCTGAGTTGGTAGCACTTCAATAACTGCATCTGCATATTGCTTTTGTGGATCTGCACCAAAATACAACAAGAATGCCACTTTACTAATCTTATCCAACTATATTAACTTTCTATGTTGTTCGGACTCTCCAAATATGTTGTCACACCCATGCCAGATCCTAAAAGAATGCATAGGTTTTGGATGATCTAACACACACCCTGCGACTATTTTTGAAGAGTCGAGCAACATAGCTAATAATTGATTCAAGGCAAAGTACTCCACCAATGTAAGCATCAAAATCAGGTTTCCTGGCTTCAATACTGGCCTTAATGCTCTCAAGGCTGTGTCCTCTCTCAGCCATATCCCTCTGCGTTTTCAAGAAACACACTTTTAGGTATTTGCACAAAAGGTTCCAAGTTCTATGCACTGACAATGTAAAAAATATTTACATAATCAGGTGGCAGTTCACTTATAAGATAGTTACACATGTTAAATTGTACTGATAGTTACCTGGATCTTCCAAGCAAATTTAACCTCATTGCTGATATCCAAGTAGATACTGAAGTCCAAGAGCTCTCTCACACGCTCATCATACCTATAAACCATAGAACATGAAAAATAAATGATGAGATTTACTACATTTGTGTATGATTACAAGCTCAATTAAGTCAACTTACATATTAACGACGATACGATAGAGAAGGCAAATATATAATTCTGTAATAAGCTTATAAGCATATTTATTTATTTATTTATTTCAATAAAAACTAATCTTTCAAAGGGTGAAATGCCTGCAAAAAAGTAAGAGCTAGAAAGAGAAGTAGTATTTTATAATTATTACACTCTTTATGATAATATTACAAAAGAAGGATGCAAAAAAATGAAAAATATAAAGATCTCGAACAAATTCAAGTTATCGAATTCAAACTTTCTTTTAGAACTAAAAAGGAGCACTCTTCAATTTAAATAAACTTGATACATTAGATCCCGAAAGGATATATTAACTTTACTTATAACTTGATTATCTTTTTTACTTATTGCTTAAGAGATATGTGTCCTAAGACCATTTATAGCTAGTATGTTTTCTTCATTGTTTCAATCAATGATTATGCTGGAAAAAAAAAATCATTATTACATAGACCCATTATGAAAAGTGACTAATTTGACTCTTCAACCATACATTTTTTATGGGAAATAGTCATTTTTAATTCCTGTAATTGAAAAATAATTTGTATTATCTTGGAGCTTCAAATTCTACAAGTAATATTTCAAAATAACGTCACCAAAGGAAATTGAATCGAGTTAAAAAGTGGTTAGTAAACACTATTTCTACCCTTGTTTTATTATCCCTCGGCTAAAAAGCATTTATCCTCGTTACTCTAACAACAAACTCAATACTGTCTTAGTTTACAAGGTAACGACAACACCAATATACCCAATATAATTTCACGATTAATTCACCATTGTCATTTTTTCTCTTCTTTTTTCCCTTTCATAGGGAAGTAAAGTATGTTTGGTTACACAAACAAATAGAACTAAAGATTCTGAATATTATACGGAGAAACCAAAGTTTTTTCTTCAACGTGTTAACTCTGCATGTGTAGTGTTAACTGTTAACATTAGAAAGAGAAAAACATCATTGCATTTCTTCAAAAATTTAACATAGTATATATTAATTAAGAGTTCGATTTCTATAAATTGGCACTAAAAATGTTTTTTTTTTTTTTTTAATATTGAACGGACCATTTAAAATATATCTATAAGTAACTAGTATAACAATTGAAATTAACAACTCAAATATAAGTCATCTCTTTTGCTCTTTATTTTTTAATTTATCCAAAAAAGAATGAAACTTTTTTATAAATTAGCTTTAAACTTTTCATTTTATCCTTAATAATATAATTTCATAACCACATAAATGAATATATATGATATGTTTTAGACTAAAAATTTAGTTCTTCTCAAATTCTGTCTGCAATTGAACAAAGGTTGAAGCTAAGCTAGAGCTTCGCTGTATGTATATTTAAAAATCCATTTAACATGGACAAATAAACTACCAATAACCCCATAAGTTAATTATTTAGAATTCAAAATCTATGAACTCAAAATTATCGAACACTTTTCACAGAGATAAATGTAAATAATACCAAAAGTTCAAGACGCTGTCAGACTTACATAGGGTGTAATCCTTCAATGACAAGAATCTTGGGTGGTTTAATGAGCTCAGGAGGATCAAGAAGACCACTAACATGATTATAAATAGGCTTATCCACAGCAATACCATCTTTAATAGCCTTAACTTGTTCATACATAAGGTCAAAATCATTAGCTCTAGGATCAAGAGCAGTTACACCTTTTTCTTTCCTTCCAGTTCTATCAAGTGAATGATAATCATCAAGACAAATAACAGTAGTCGTGTCTGATATCAATGTGTTTGAATCTGGATTTCCACCTCTTGGTGGCTCAGCAGCACCACCAAAAACACTTGTTAATCTCCTCATGAAAGTACTTTTACCACAACCAGAATCAGCTGCTAAACCAATAACGACAGTTTTGTTTTCATCACCACCACCATCTGCTGAACATGCTATGACATTTGTGCTAGTGGTGCTGATTCTTGTTGACCTGTTTGTTCTTCTTGTGTAGAAAATTACTTGTTTCTGGTGAAATCCTAAGTGGGATTTTGATGGTGTGGAGATTGAACAAGTTGAATTGAGTGATTGAGCTGTGTACACTGTACAAACTGCCATATTTTCTTGATCTTTTTTTTTTTTTTTTCTCTCAGTTTCTTGAGAGAAAAAGATAGAATTATGGAAGCTCTTTCTTTCTATCTGACTTACTGATAGAGTTAAAGATTAAGGTGTGACATCTAATGAATGAATGGGCATTCATCTTTTCTTTTTCTTTTGTCTTTTTGGTTTTAAGGATATTTTTGTCTTGGCATTAGGAAAAAATATGTGAGGCACACAAAATTTGTAACAAGTTATTGCTTAGAGGTAAGGAAATGTTTTCTTTGGATAGTAGAGTGTTTTGATTTGGATTTACGTGACTAGCGACTACTCTTCATTTTGGACAAACTTGGTGGTAATTTTAAGTTTGTTTGGATTTTTTTAAAATACTATTATATTTATGTTGTATTTTTTAAAAAATATATATATTTGAAAATTTTGATACGCTCGTCGATATTTTCAAAGATTACAAGCAATAAGTGGTGGAGTTAAAAGTTCATATGTAGATTTGATTGAATTTAGTAATTTTTATTTAAACAATGCATTTATTTTTTTAAAAAAATCACTACATATATAAAAAAAATATTAAGTTTAAAATTTAATAATAAATATTTTAAATTATTAATTTTAAAATTTAAAAGTGCAATATTAATTTCACGTTTTACATTATCTAGCCGATGTATACTAATTTATGGACATCTAGCGACTAATTTTAGTTTAAGCGGTTGGACCGTGGCCGGTTATTTAAGTTAACTTTTCTAGATAATTAATTTTTAAGGCTAAGAATAAAGAGGACATGGTTGTAACTATTGGACTTACTTAGGGATATAATTGTAACTTGGGAAAACTCACCACCTTGCCACAAAATTTTTTTTTTATTTAATTTTATTTTCAGTTACAAGGATTGAAGATGATGGGTTGATGATGTTTGTGATAGATAAAAGAATGGAGAAAAGATTTAATTCAGTTTGGATATTTGTTAAGACACGTGGCAAAAGGATGATGGCATAAAGAAGATGAGGTGAAGAGGGGTGTGGAGGAGAATGAGTAATCCAAAAATTCAAAAACAATTTAATTTTGTACCTATACTATAGCCTTTTACAAGCCTTTCGAAAGTTAATTAATAAGTTATATTATATTTATTTATTTTTTTTTGAAATATTGAAATACATCGAGTATAATAAAATATGAAATTATATTTTGTATAAAAAAATTATGATAAAATTTATTCTAAAATTTCAATCTTACAATGGATGACGTATAGAAATAATACTACTTGTGTGTTGTAGAGAAATAATATAATTGTTACCTTACATTGAATTTGTATAGAAAATTAAAAATAATATAATTGTTATATCGGTTAAAGTTTAATCATATATATGATGATTTATTATTTTTTGTTTTCAGTCCAATGATCTGAATTAAAAGAATTTATAATTCAAATTTGCAAGCTCATTAAAAGATAAAAGCACTGCCTATGAGTAATTCTTAAAATCAAATCATACAAATTTTAATTTTTAAAATAGAAAATAGCATTTTTTTCCTTTCACAAGAAAATAACTTTTGTGCGAAAAGGAAGTAAAAGTAACAAAAAAGAAGAGCTATAACTATTTTTTATAAGGCTAAACTTAGGTCATAAATTGAAATTTGTAACTTAACTTTAATATTTTTGGGGAAAAAATCTAATTTACCAACACTAGAAGTGAAAGGTGATTTAAAAAACATAAGAAAATTTTCCTTTTAAGTTATGCATTTGTGGAAATTTTTTTGATGGAAGAAATTAATATGGAAAATATTTAAAGAAATTGCTAAAAAGTCTCTAGTCTACTTATAAATACACTTATAACTCTATCAGTTTGGCATTCCAATTCTGAAATAGATATAGACTAGAAGACTCAAAGTTTGTGTTCTCAATTCTCTCTCAAATTGTTCTTGATTTTCTTTCTACACTTGGACAATTATGGCTAACGTATGTTTTTATTTATTTTTCTACTGCGTTGCCTTTGTAATTATTTGTTGAAATTCAACATGTGGTATCAGAGCTTGCTTTAGCCATGTTATTCCGTATTTTTATATATTCAATATGTCAATAAACTTTCACTGTGATTATGAAATTTATAAAAAAAAATAAAAAATTATTTGAGATAGTGGCTTATGGAGTTCTAACACGAAAAGTTTTACTCATTAGAGTATTGTTTTAAGAACCTTTACTTCACTATGTGAGTTCTTGTTTCATTTTTTGTTGATATGTTAATGAAAATGAGATAATTATAAAAGAAAAAATTATAACAACGGATGTGCAGGTTCAAACTATTTCTGTATTGTGAATGTTTTTTTTCTTGGTAAAGAGAGGCATGTAACATCTGTCTATTCTCTTGTTATGCGTTTTTAATGAGAGACATGTAGGCTCTACTGATTTTGTTGTTATGCGGTTCGTTTTCCTATTAACGCAAGAAATATTTTAAGCAACGAATTGTCTTTAATATAGGCTCAGCCTATACAATCTATTTTCGCACTGTGATAATTAACATAAAATTTAAGTTGATTATTAAAATTAACTATTGTGAGATGTCATTCTAAGTTCTTTTTATTATACATTTGGGCTAGCCACAACATCTTGAGTATATGATACAAAGAAAACTAAGTTCTTTAATCACATAAAGCTAAGTGATTTAGATATAATAATGACATCTAATAAAGTTCAATTATCTTATCAAATTAGTAACCTTACCTATAGGGAGGTAACTAGTTTGATTAGATGAATTGGAATAAGATGATAAACCTTTTTGTTTAAAAATTGTCCTTTGATCAGACAAATTTTCATGAATTATCTGAAGAGCAACACGTTCAAGAAGGAATGCATGGACAAGTGGGGATAAGAAAATCCTTAAGAATCCATAAATCAGCAATTTCTAATGAATATGTTGTATACCTCCAAGAATTTGATTATGATATTGGACTAAAAGATGATACAAACTCGTTTTCACAAGCTATGAGTGGAGAAAATTTCACACTTTGATATGATGACATAAAAGAAGAGTTGGAATTTATGGCTAAAAAATACAATCTGAAATCTCGTTGAATTGCCTAAAAGAGTCTCTGCTATAGGATCTAAATGGCTTTATAAAATCAAAAGAGACTTATTTGGTAATATTGAAGATCTAAAGCTTGACTTATGGCCACATATTTCAATCAAAAAGAGGGTATTGATTACCATGAAACATTTTCACCAATATAAAAGAATGACTCATTAAAAAATAATTATGAAACAACATAATCAAATGGATGTGAAAACATTTGATTTGGAATTGCATCAAATGGATGTGAAAACAACTTTCTTGAAATAGAGATCTTAAAGAAGAGGTATATATGAGTCAGCATGAAGAATTTTGTAATAAGGATGAAAGTCACCTTGTTCGGAAGTTAAATAAATTCTTTTATGGATTAAAACAGGCTTTCCGCCGATGGTATATTAAGTTTCATAATGTTGTTTCTTCATTTGGAATTACGGAGAACATCCTTGATTAATGTATATACCTTAAGATAAGTGAGAGAAAGTATATTTTATAGTCTTATATGTAGATGACATTTTACTTGCTAGTAGTGATGGGATTGTTGCATGAGATAAAACAGTTTCATATCCAGAATTTCGATATGAAGAATATGGGTGAAGCTCCTATGTCATTAGTATAGAGATTCACAGAGATAGATCTCAAAGATTTCTTGGACTATCTCAAAAGGCCTACATTAAAAAAAAGATATGAAATAAACGCATATAGCACCACCTATCACTAAAGGTGATAAATTCTCATCGAATTAATATCCACAAAATGCATTGGGACAAGAGCAAATGAAAGGCATCACATATGTTTTACTTATTGAAAGCCTTATGTATGTGCAGGTCTGCACTAGATCTGATATTGCCTTTGCAGTAGAAATGTTTGGCAGATATCAAAGTAACCTTGATATTGATCATTGAAAGCCTGTAAGAAGGTTTTGAGATATTTGCAAGAAATCAATGATTTTAAGCTCACATATAAGTATATTGACTCATTGAAAGTCATTGGGTATTTTAATTGGATGTAAAGATAGTGGTAAATCTACTTCTGGATATACTTTCCTTCTTGCTGGAGGTGCTATATCTTGGAGAAGTGCTAAGAAAATTATTGTTGCAACATCCAAAATAAAAGTTGTATTTATAGCATTTATGAAGCTACATCACAGGGGTAAAGAAAGAAGAATTTCACTTCAGGCCTTAAAGTTGTTGATTCTATTGCAAGACCATTGATATTGATTTGTGATAATTCAGTTACGGTATTCTTTTCAAGAAATAGTAAGAGTGACAGCCGAAGTAAACACATTGACATAAAGTAGTTGATAGTTAGAAACCATGTCAAGAAGCAAGATGTAAGTGTTGAACATATTAGTAATGATATGGTGGTTGATGATCCTATAACTAAAGGTTTACCAGCTAATATATTCAAGGATCAAGTAACCTACATGGGGCT
>JBDJHY010000106.1:14467352-14478276 GCA_039654485.1 Withania somnifera | reverse complement strand
AAATCTACCGACTTTAGTTAAAAATCTTCGTTTAATACTTATCATTTAAGACCGAATCTTAGTTGGATTTGGGAGGTTCTATAACTAACATGCTCTGTGCACATGGCTACGAAGTCCAAGATTCACCATGTTGGTAGGTCTTCCTAAACCTTGCCATGTTAAAGGGCGCTAGATGATTTCCTAATGGATCCACTAAGCATAATTAACTAGGCACGCATTCGACAATGATGACTTCCTACAGTTGGCAGACCGCAGGTTATGGGATAAGAATCATGTTACCCAAATCCTCTCGTTGCTAATACTACTCCCAAAAACGATTATATGTTGACCATTACTCATTCTGTCTATCTCAGCCACAATGGGTCCATAAACTTAACAGTTGTCTCTGTTATATTACTTACTTTATTATCATACTCATACTGACTGGTCCTATGACACACCACTAATATATTTTTCAATTTTTGTTGACTCTATACTGGGCTCAAGCTTAGAAAGCCAAAATTATAGTTTATTATTCATGAAAAAGTTGATAATGCTTATAAATCATGTCACTGACCTTACATCTAACCAACCCATGAATCCCGACAACAACTCGTGGCATTATTATTAAAAACGTGAACAATGCATAAAACTCCACATAAGGGATTTACAATTATGAACTTGACTATACTTTATACTTTTAGAGAAATTCATGAAATTCATACTTTAATTAGTAAATTTTTAGCTATACTATCACTAACACATAATAATAATGATAATGGTAAAGAGTATTGCTAAGATACACAATTCCATCATAATCAAGAAATTGGGGATTCGCCCTAAAATTCTATGTTATATCATGAACCAAAATACTTGAGGGATTTGTGCGCAATGGTTAAAGAAATCCTTGCTCATAACCCACATACCTCAACTTGGAGATTCTTGACTTGAATTTGGAGAAAAAACTCTAACCCTTTCTTGAGTTTTGATAGAAGAACCTTGAAGAAAAAACTCGACTCGTGGCATCTTATACATAAAATTTAATTCTTGGAAAGGCTACTAAAAGTGACAGATGAATTGACCTACGAGTCGTAAGTCCTAGGTACAATTCGTGGGACCTACTCCTAGCCCTGGGGATTAAAATTTTAAGTTTTCGGATCTCCATCAAAATCTCATCACAGTCACTGTACGACTCATGAGGGCCTGCCACGAGTCGTACCATGACTCGTGCTACCATGTGAAAATTATTGAGTTTCAATTAGTTAAAACACGACATTCAGATACGAAGGCTTCTTATTCCACAACATACTAATCTAAGCACAAGGTGTTACAGATTCATTTTTCCTCTCCCTTTACTGCTTCACCAATCTTCTTACAATTGCGAATGACTTCCGTAATTAAGCATCCCAATATAAATTCGGACTGATTTTTAAAAATAGATGCGCTCCTTCTCATCCTTATCTCCCAAATATATATGAAATATAATAAATTAAAAATAGATAACAAGTCATGGAATTAACAGGAAGAACAACACACAAAGTTACTTCAGAACTGGCGATTTCTCTCTCCTCCTTTAGTTTACTTTCTGCTGCAACTTTATAAGTACTTGTATCCGTATGATCATGAATATTTTTGTTTTTTTAAAAAAAATTATTTGAAAATAAAAGTATTATACAAATTATAATTTTCCTTTATTTGACGTTTAATGTGGACGAACTAGTTTGATTGAGTGAAGTTAAATGATCATTTCAAATAAATACTTGAATGATATCACTTAGTCTTGAATAGTGTTTCCTTTTTTATATTTCCTTTGTCTTTTTGGAAAGTTTCGGGTAAACGAGTAGCATTAGAAAAATATAACAGATAAAATTATAAGTACGTCAAAATTTGTGTATGATTTTTTTTTTTTTCTTCTGTGAAAGAGAATTATAAAAATGAAGTAATTACTAGTAGACCCCGACAAGCATGTGAAGAATGTTGCAAAATACACTGTGAATGTCAATTCACGGACGTGAAAGTTTTAACTAAAGGCTATATTGGGTAAACCACCAGCTATTAAATTAGCCTTCTTGTAACTATTGGCAATAGAATTAGAGACCAGCCAGTTCATAGCCAAGAGGTGACAAATGCGGTTAACAATATCACCATTCCGATGAACATCACTAACATTATGAATTTGCAAGGCGACTCAGTGCCACCACCTATCCAATGTAAGTGAGAACTTTGTTGATTTGTTGGGGGCGGCACAAAGATACATAATTTGAAATTTAAAATATTCTAAAATATCTTAACAACTTAACAAACCTAATTTAAAATTTAATATTTAATTTCATCTTAAATCTAAATAACTTATTAGCTATTGCAGTAACTATGCAAATCTCAACGGAACTCAACATAGCTTTGCTCTAAATATTCCAATTTTGATTGAAAAACCATCAAGTTACACTTATGGTATTAAAATTTTTACTTAGGAGATTCGAATTAGCCTTTGTTCATTATTCAGGTGGTTCAAATATAACATATGTAAAAAAATACAAAAAAAATATATTTTATACCTACAGCCTAATTTTTTGTCAAAAAAAATTCCAATGAAACTGCTTGACACCTTACTAAATTCATCTCTTATCACCTACTATCAGAATTAGTCATGACATGCACAGTCTGCTATTCCTATTAAAACACAGTATATACTCAATAAAGGTACTAATTATAAGATATTGTATACATGCAATAGAATTATATCAACACATACAATTACGTTGAATTTCATAATTAATAAAGCAATTCAATTAGCAGTCTTGGAGGTTGGAATTCTAAAACAATAAATAAAGGAAGAAGCACATGGGAGAAGGGAATGGAGGACATGGGCTCCAGTTTCGACCTATCAAGAAAAATCTATCCTGTTGACCAAACTCCCACTAGTCAGTTTATTGACTATATCCAATAATCCAAGTAATAATCATTTATTGGATGATCAAAATTTATCTATTACCTATTTTTCATAATTGTAATGCTCTGGTCATATTTTTTCTCACTTTAACTATTTTCATAAAATTTTCTTTTGGTCTTGTTTTGGGGACAAGCTAAGGTATGTACAAACATATTTGAAGTAATGTAATAATTTTTTTAATTTTATGATATTATGATTGTTAAATATTTACCTAAAATTTCTAATTTAAATTGTACAAAATGACATGTTACGTTGCTTTAAACCATGACTATGTGCTGTATATGAAGTCTTAAGATTGATGAGAAAATTACTCTAATTTAATTAAGTTGCTTTATAAATGCAACTTCACAAGCTATTTCGAAATTAAATTGAACCAAATGTACGTAAACGCATGAAGTCCAAGTATGTTATTATTAGTTTTCTAACTATGTTTAATTAAGTTCCCTATGAAATAAGGACACTTTTAATTCAATTAATTAACGGAAGAAAAATGATATGATCAAACTATTAATGAATTGTTAAATAATAAAGATAAGATATCGAAGATTAATATAGTAAATGACTGAAAAGCTAACAAGTGATGAAAATGCTATAAGAGGAAAGCGGGTAAAAAATGAGCAAAGTCGTAGTATTCCCATTTTCATTATTACAAAAGCAAAGTAACATAATATATAAAGTAACTTGACAAGGATAAACTTAGGCAATATGACCACTTTTATTGCATGTGGTATAGCCACATGGCAAGGCCACTTGGAAAATTTAATATGGCCACTACTCTCTCCACATGGCTACCCATAATGTCCACAACATTTCCCCTTAGTTATTCATGTGAAAGAAAAATTATATATAGCTATTCTATATACACATTTTTTGTTGCCTCGTTAAAATCTTATCAAGAAAATCTAGTGGGATAAAATATTATTTAAGACAAAGAGAGTACAACGCGTATTCTTACTCCCCCTGATAAAGAGCATGATTTAGCAATTAAATTTTTGCATCCCAATTTGATGTACAATCCTCTCAAGAATTGAAGTTGGTAAAGACTTGGTGAATAGATCTGCTTGATTATCGCTTGAACGAATTTTCTGCACATCAATATCATCATTCCTTTACAGATCATGCTGGAAAAATAACTTTGGTGAAATATGTTTCGTTCTATCTCATTTTAGAAAGTCTCTTTTCAGTTGGGCTATGGACGTCTCATTGTCATCATACAGGACCGTGTGGATACATTGATATGCCACATAATTCTTAATGAAATGTATTATTGAACTCAACCACGCATTCTTGAGTTGCTTCATGAATAACTATTACCCCAATATGATTTGAAGAAGTAGTGATGACAGACTGCTCTATAGATCTCCACGATACTAGTTCCTTAAAATATGAATACATACCCTGTCTGAGATCAAGCTTTATGTGGGTTTGATAAATAACCTGCAACTGCATGGCCAACAGGATCTGCACGGCCAGTAAGATCTACACATAGTTTTTACTAGTGTTAAATAGACTCATATTAGTAGTCCCCTTTAGATATCGTAATATATGCTTAACTCCGTTTCAATGTCTCTGCGTAGGAAAAAAACTATATATTGCTAGTAAATTAACATAAAATGCTATATCAGGCCTTGTTGCGATAACAAGATACATAAGTGTAATAATTACACTGAGATATGGTATTCAGGACCAAGGAGTTCCTCATTTTCTTCTTAAGGTAGGAACAGATCTTTACTCACTTCAAGTGATCAAACAATCATTGGAGTACTTAATGGATGTGCTTTGTCCATGTAAATCGTTTCAAAATTTTCTCAATATAGGTAGATTGATGGATGAAGATACCGTCCACTAAATGTTTAATATATAGATCAAAACAAAGTTTTGTCTTTTTAAGATCTTTCATCTCAAACTCTTTTTTTAAATATTCAATTGCCTTTTATACCTCTTATGGAGTTTCAATGAGATTTACGGCATCAAGGTAAATGACTAGTATAATAAATTATGATGCCATTTTTTAATAAAAATACAAGGACAAATGATATCATTTATATAATCTTTATTTATTAAGTACTCACTGAGGCGATTATACCACATACTCTCTAATTATTTTAGACCATACAATGATCTTTGTGATCAAATTGAATATATTTCTTAAGACTTTGAACGACATGCTGCAAGAAATATAAATCTTTCTGAAATTTTCATTATCAAGTGAGTCATAAGATATGTTTTAACCACATTCATGAGATGTAATTCAAGATTCTCATGTACAGCTAAACCAGTAAGGTATCAAAAGGTTATTGCATCAATAATCGACGCCGGATTTTTTAGAGAATTCTTGTGTAACAAGGCGTGCCTTGTATTTTATTATTTTATTTCTCTCAATTTTTTATACAAAGACTCATCTATAGCCAACTGGTTTTACACCATCAAGGAATTGGACTACAGATCCAAAAATCTCACAGTTTAGCAAGTGGATTCAATTCTAACTGAATTGCCTCTTACCATTTTGTCCAATCACATCTTCATCGATATTCATCGACAGATTGAGGTTCAAGATCCTCATTGTCTTTCATATCCACCATATTTTTTATCGATCTAAATTTACCCCATCAACGCTAGAACTTATTTAAAGCTCTTTATTTAGTTCAGTCTGGGGTTCACTTATTTCTTTAGGAATATCAGGATTAATCAGATCTCGAATCTCTTTATAAGATTCTTTCACATTATCATTTTGATTATTTTTCTCTTTTTTTCTAGGATTTTTACCCCTCAAACCCAATGGTTTACCACACTTTAGGCGTTTTTGGGACTCAAGGGCTATGATACTAGTTGATGATTATTCTGAAAATCAATTCAAATAGATACATTCACTGAAGGGACATGTGACTTTGTTATCCTTTTCAAATCAGTAAATGCATCTCTCATTTGATTTTCTAACCTCTGTAAGTGGATAATCTTCTAGAGCTCCTGCTCATATATAGGAGCATGTGGATCAAAGTGAGATACTGATGAAATCCTCCACACAATTTCTCGTTAAAAGAGTTTTTTTTTCCTCTCCCTGAATTGTGTAAAACTTGTTTCATCAAATCGAACAATCTGCAAATCGAGCAGTAAAGAGGTCTCCCATCAATGATTCAAGGTAGCAAATTATGGAGGATGAGTCAAACCCAACATATGTTCCTAATCTTCTTTAGGGGCCCATCTTAGTACGTTATGATGATGCTACTGGCACATATATCGAGGTGAGTGACCATATAGGATAATCTGGAGATTGCCTTCTTAATCAGATTATTTGTACCAATAACTTCGTGAATGCTAGGTTGCGAAATGATAGGAGGCACACATAAAACCACCTTGAAGATGCATCAGTTAGGACCATAAAATATTTACACTTCACTAGGTGGATGAATGGGTCCACAATACGTTTCAAAAATTTAGGGAATTTGATGCCTACCTTCATTAGTGATGACCTCGTAATAAATTTATCTTGATAAAAAGCAACACATGAAAATTCATCATTTGTAATAATTTTCAGGCTCTTTAATGGATGCTCAGTTGAATTTTCAATGATTTGTATCATTATTATTGATCCAGCATGACCTTATTAAGTCATGCCACAACATCAAAGTATTCAAATCAATAAACTTTTGATTTACGATAGAATGTGCTTTAATTGTACTAATTTCTACACAATATAGTCTATAAGATAAAGTTGATGATTTTTTCAAAACATATTCATGGCTTGAGATGTTCTTGGTAATACCAAGATATTCAATAATCATTTCATATATTGTACCAACATGATATCCATTTCGGTGGATATCCTTAAAACTTAACAAGTTTCTCAGAAATTTAGAAGAGAATAAAGTATCTTTTATAACAAGTTTTGTCCCCTTAGGAGAAATATAGTAGCTTTTCCAGAGCTTTCAATAATTTTGAATTATCAAAAAATTGTAGTAACATTTTCTTTTTTTCTAAGCATGTGAGAGAAGTATTTCTTCTTTTTAAGTATGGCATGAGTTGTTCCACTATCAATTACACAGATATCTTCATGATTGATCAGTGTGATCCAAATAAAATTTGAGGCATATCCATATTTTCTTCAAGATACAAAAAGTAAAACAAAGTGAACATTATAGTATTACTATTAAATAAAAAATTTCATAAGCTTTATTCATTTATAGGGCTTTAGAAAGGTACAGACATACGAGTCGTTACAAACAATATAAATGAAAATTATCTAGATTATTACAGATCTATCATCTATCTGGTGATTATTTTTCTTCATGAAAAAAATCAGCTATATCTAGTTGTATGGGAGCAATTTTCTTTTGTATTATTTTTCTCCCTTTTCAGGAATGTTCGATATAGATGGACCAAGCGCTTCGACACACGACAGATACATGACCATGCCCTTTTCCTCCACATCTGTGACGTACTTTTGATTCTTTTCTCGGCACTGTTTCATGCTTTTCATCCTTCTTCTTACATTTATGGTCATTATTTGGTGCAAGACGACCACCGCGATTATCATTTTTTCTTTGACCATAGTCATGACCATGTCTGGGGCCATGACCTCTTTCATGTTGGTGAAAATTTATCTCATTCACTTCAGGGAATGGAGCAAAGCCAACATGTTGATTTTCATGATTTTTCATTAGTAGGTCGTTATGTCTTTCAGCAACAAAAAGATGTGAAATTAATTCAGAATATTTTGTAAAGTCCATTCCTCGGTATAGCTGCTACAGGAGCATGCTCGAGGCTGAAAAAAAATAAAAAATGTCTTCTCAAACATGTCGTGGTCGGTGACATTTTATCCGCACTACTTTTAACTACGAAATAATTCAAAATAAGGAGAAATTATAATCAGTTATAGTTTTGAAATTCAACTACTTATAACGTGTCTGTGGAAGAACAACCAACTTCAGGTGGTCCTATCTATTTTTTTAATTATTCGACATTATAAAAGGATCTTTAATGGTGAGTATTTCATTTTCAAACTGTCATCAAGGTGGTGGGCAAGAAATATCATTTGTTAGATGCATGATTCGAATTTGTTATGGTGTCTGTCAGACCAATCGCATCTAGATAAAGTTTAGTAGTGCCCATGACAAGTAGTCTTTCCCCGATATATCCAAGGTTAACAAACTCAAATTTACAAATATTAGACATTTTAAGAAAATAAAATTCTTACCTTTTATATATGTTAATAACTTTTCTCGATCTAGTCTCATTCTGATAACGTGTTAAATAATAAAGCTAAGATACTGAATCTGAATATAGTAAATAATTGAAAAGCTAACAAGTGATAAAAATTCTATAAAAGGAAAGTGGGTAAAAAATGAGCAAAGTCATTCACAATCTCATTATTACAAAGACAAATGACATATATATAAAAGTAACTTGACAAGGATAAATGTAGGCAATATGACCACTATTCTTGCATGTGGTAGCCACGTGTCAAGGCCCAAAGAGTGAAATGGTCACTACTCTCTCCATTACATAATCACATGGCTATACATAATATCCATAACATGAACGATAAATATTATGAATTTTACATAGTATTGGACATTTTACATACACGAAACGTAAGGGTGTGCATTAATTGGTTCGATTCAATTTTATGTAATATTGATTTGATTTATCAATTTTTAATTTTTAGTTTCACTAAATTGTGATTAAATAAGTAAGAGTTTTTTTATCAATTTTTTATTTTTCGATCTTTAGTCCTTAACGATTTGATTTTCAGTTTAACCTATAAAAATATGTTCATAAAACAAATATATATACTTTTTTCTTTGGAATAATTATATACTGTTCTAGATTTCTATGAAAGTGTCATATAAAGTAAGATTCACTTATTAAATGTAATCAACTATAGTTAAGTAACTAAATTATACAAGCTTGATTAGTATGTACTTCTGAAACCAAAAAATCACAATTCCAATAATAGGTTAAACTGATCCTGACTATTTCAATTAAATAAACATACAAGTTTTTGTAATTTTTAGCACACAAAAAGAACAAGAGAATCAATTCCACATCTAGAAAAGAAAATGTCTCTATTGTGTCTTCATCTTACAAGATTGAGCAGAGGCAAGAGAAATAAGAGAAAATTGAATAGGGTTTTCGGATTATGTTGAATAGAACTCAAGCTGTGAACAATTTAGTATAGTTTTAATGGGTTATCGATTTACTCAAGTAACCCAATATTAAAAAGCAAAATCAGATCAAGAACCCAAAAAAAAATCATTAATACAATCATTAGAGAATTGTTAATTCAAAAATTCTATAACAATAAATTAATGACATTTTTTTCAGTTCTATTTTTACATACCCCTAACAAATTTTTAAATATAAAGATGACAAGGTATATTTATAAATTCTATTAATAAAATTTTCTTTGTGCAGTTGTTGAACAACATGCACGAAAGAACATGCATCATTTCATGTGTGAACAATTTCTAAATAATGTAACATAGGAAATCATGGCAAACCATGTTCAATTCTCCATAAAAATAAAAATATCAGGTGATTTATTGTTATTTGTCTAAACTTGATAAAAAAATTATATCAAGAAATAAAAACAAATGGCTGTTACGCAGTGGTCGGCAGTTGGATAGTAAACAGTGGACCACCGCCCTTTTATCATGTAGAAATAAATTTCAAATGGTGTATATATATATTTTATATTTTTGTAGCATCTACTGATAATCTGCTAGTACAGTCCAAATGTATATATAAATAAAGTAATAATAATATTATATATATATATAATCGTGATAAATATATTTTTATACAATAATAATATATATTTTATACACATCTTTTACATACATATATTTTATATAACAATAATATAATTTTTATATACATCATCTAATACAGATAATACCTTATACAATAATTATATAATTTTAATAAAAAACATATACAAATATATATTCTACAAAATAATTACATGGAAATCTTATAAATATACATATCATATATAATAATTATGTAATAACTATGTATATCCACAAAGATATAAAAAAGAAAGTAGAATTTGGTTAAATGAAATCTTTATTTCGGCTCATTTACTTAAAATTGCGCTGTTTTGAAGTCTTTTTGTTTTTTCTCACAGAAAATGATGGGAATAATGGATGATGACCTCTCTAAACTATCACATTTTTAATCATATTTAAATTATTAATTTACGTTATCCTTGTTAACTATTACTTTCAACTGCTAAATTTTCCTAAACTATCACGTTTGCACATAGCAAATGACTTGGGTTCTCAACTTTTTGGAGCCCTTTTTCTGCTAAAAATGTGTGCTATATTTATTTCTTTCTGAAAGAAGTTATATGTATTATTAGGTTTGAAGAGAAGTTTTTGGAGAAAAAATAAAATAACTTGTTCCCTTCTAATATGGTACCTGTTGTTTACATACAATAGTTTTAAAATTTGTTTTTTGATATTTTCTTCAAAATCAACCAATGTAATTCAATATTATTTTGATTGCCTTGTATCAAATTATCAAAATTTTGAGTCAACTTTTATTGTTCTAATTTTTAGATTAAAATTTTATCATTCTTATGTGAATTATAACTTTCAAACGATAAAAAAAAACACCCTAACTTGACAGATAACAAAGAGCATGTAAGTTTACAACTGTTAAAGGGTGGGCGTAAATATTGAACCAAGTTAATTTGGTTCTTCAATTTCACTTCTTCGATTCAACTTTAACTTTTATTTTTTTTTTTTTACTTTTTTAGTTCGATGTTTAGGGTAAGGCTTATAATTTTTCGGTGCATCAAAAACTGAATTTTTATATAAATAAATTAAAAATATATTATAAATTATATATTTACCTCTAACTCATATTGGGGCCAAGCCCATTAGGCATTATTTCCAACTTGAGCCTCCGTTCTATCGCTGATACACGAGATGAGTTGTTTACTAATGCAACAAATTAAATTTGAAAAAATGTACCTTGTATAATAGATAA
>JBDJHY010000106.1:14448257-14463451 GCA_039654485.1 Withania somnifera | reverse complement strand
GGACCATTTTGATAATTTTTGCACTGTAATTTCACTGAAAAACAGAGGGTGAATTTGGGAAAATCCGAAAATAGCAAACTTAGTTCAAATACTAGAATTTGTTTCCTTAAACCCTTGGGTTATGCTGTCTTCGCCACAGATTGAGCAGCCATGGTAGCAAAGCAGTTAGATGACGAACCACAAACCCTCAACTATGAATCCGAATCCCATAAGAAACACAAGAGAAAGCCCCAAGAACCTGAGCCTCAAGAAGAAGTTGTTGTAGACTCCAAAAAAGAGAAGAAGAAGAAGAAGCAGAAACAAGAACCAGAAGGGTCTAATGGAAACACTGAAACTATTTGTGGGGTTGATGGAAATGCTGAAATATTTGATGGGTCACCTGAGTTTTCTGAAAAGAAGAAGAAGAAGAAGAAGAAGAAGAAGCAGAAACAGAATCAAGAACAAGAAGGGGCTAATGGAAATACTGAAAGTTTTTGTGGGGTTAATGGAAATGCTGAAGTATTTAATGGGTCAGCTGAGTTATCTGAAAAGAAGAAGAAGAAGAAGGAGAAGAAACAGAAGCAAGAACAAGAAGGGTATAATGGAAAGACTGAAGCTTTTGATGGGTCAAAGAATAAGAGGGAGAATTTGAATGATGGGTGTGTTGAAGATGATACAAAGAAGATTGATGGAAGTGTTGTTAATGGAAGTAATGCAAATGTGGTGGTTACTGGTAAGGGTGCTAATGAGTCAAAGTACAAAGCTTTAGAGAAGTTTGTGGATTCAGGGCTTCCTATTGAGGTATTGGAATGTTGCAAGAATTTTGAGAAACCATCACCAATTCAATCTCATTCCTGGCCTTTTCTTTTAGATGGACGCGATTTCATAGGAATCGCTAGAACTGGATCAGGTATAATTTTCTTAGTACAATAGTGGGCTATGGTTTGTGGATTTCTTAAGTGTTATTATGTTTTTGTATGATCAGGTAAGACATTGGCTTTTGGTATTCCGGCAATTGTACACATCATGAGCAAGCGGAAGACTAAAAAGTCTAAGAATCCCGTTTGCCTTGTGCTTTCGCCTACAAGGGAGCTAGCTCAACAAGTATGATCCGCAAATTTATACCTGGAATCGAGTTTAAAATTGTCTGCTTTCTTGCATAATTGGTATTTTTATTGATTACACTGTGACTTGGATTTCACTTGAACCAGTGATTCACATACTGAATAATGTTTTCACTCATCAAAGCTTGAACTTTGTAGATTTGTGAGAAAAAAACTGTCGTTCTTTTTCAAATTTAGCAGGACAAAAGGCAAATGAATGTGCCATTATATATTTGCATCAAAGAAACAAACAACATACCCAGTATATTCCACACAGTAGGGTCTTGGGAGGGTAGAGCGCACACAGTCCCTATCACTACTTCAAAGGAGCCTTGGCTCAAGGAAAAAGTAGTTTAGGAAAAGACCTAATGCAAGAATAAGGAACAAATGGTTAGTAATAGAACAATAGATAGTACCATTCTGTTAATCTACTCAAAGCAATACGCCTCACCAAAACTCCAACAAAAAGATATTACAAGCGTAGCACTAACACTCCTACCATGACTACCAAAATAAAACACTTCTACCTAACTAACATGGCACATTTCTTCCTACTTACCCTAATACGCGTCCTCCACAACTTCTCGTCTAGGATCATGTCCCGGCAAACTATAAGTGCTCCGTATCCTTGTCCAAAGCCTCCCAAAAACTCTTGTTTTATGCATTAATAATGTTTAAAGTAGACCCTCAAATGACCAACTTAATCGACACCATCCTATCATTGGCCCTCTTAACCTCTACTACTTAGCTCTTAAACTCTTCATTGACTAAGATTCCTACCCCGTTCCTATATGTTTCCATCCTTGGGTAGATTAGTAATATTCTACTGTGGCATCATGGTTTTTTACTTTGCAGGAAATGATAGGAAACTAATCTTTATTTACTTTTCAGGAAATGATAGGAAACTAATCTTTTAAGAGTGTATGTCCAAACCATCTTCCTCTCAAAAATTAAGTTTTTCTACCACCACACCTATTATAATGTGAATGTGTTCTCAAAACTTACTTAAATAAGTTTCTGATATATTCAGTTCCCAAATGCGTATGAATGCCTTGGTGTTCATGTCTTCCAAGAAATATTCCATCTTGTATTTCTCCATAATGACATGTGTCCAGAACCTCCTCATTGCAAAGTCCCCATAGCCTTTTTCAGAAGGAGAATGTTGTGTGACCTTAGATTATTGATTTCCAAGCCTAACCTTAATGAAAGACTTTTTTAGTTGTTTCCTGCCACACAGTATTCCTCTTTAATTTGTTGTTTCGTTTATGCTTCTTGTTTGGTATTGAAATAGAGACATAGTATAAGTTGGGAATGCATCCAAAACACTATTGATTCGAAACCATCCTTTCTAGGACAAGCCCGTTTATTAGTCTTTCATACTTTCCTGTCATTTCTTCCAAGTATTCTTTGTGGTCGACATCCAAAGGATGTATGTAAATATTTAGTTGGTAATTATCCCACTTTGCATTGTAGTGTATCTGACAACTGATGAATTTTGGAAACCTTGTCACAGGAAAACTAGGATTTTTAGCGTAATTTATGTTTACACCTGATATTTATTGCTTTAAAGAGCATTAGAAAAGCAAGAAAACTGTCTTCATATACAGTATTGTTCTCCACTTTCATTGCCCATAAAGAGAGTTTCATACGCGTAATACAAGTGAGATCATTGTTTCTCCCTATCCTGTGACTTCTGCATAGAAGTTCTTCGCCCAACCCAGCTGTGGAGCCTTCTTAATCATTCTACTAGATATTCCCTGATTAAAAAAAATAAAAAGTGAGATATGAGGTCACCTTGCCGTATACCCTTATGAGAAGGGAAAAATCCAACCGATGTCCCATTTATCAAGATAGAGCCTTATGCCCCTATGAGCAGGGAAATCCAACCGATGTCCCATTTGTCAAGATAGATCCTTATGCCGTGCATAGTGAAGGTGCAAACTGTCAAAGGGTTAATGTATGTGGGTTTTAGTTCTAGATGTCTTTTACTATCTGCCTAAAGCATCTTCTAAATCCTGCCTTTTGCTTTAATTTATTAAATAAATATTCATGTTGTGCCTTGTCTTCTGAATACACAATGTCATTGCGGATTTTACGCTTTATTGATAGATCTTGCTCATCATAATAGATATCAGATGTTGTATGCGAGGCTGGGAAGCCTACTGGCGTGCAGTCTGTTTGTCTGTATGGCGGAGTTGATAAGCACCGGCAAAAGGCTTCTCTTAGATCTGGTGTGGTAAGAACTCTCTTGGTTACTCGTTCTGTATTTATTTGTGCAACGATTCTTGCATGATGATCTTTTCAGCATCATATAATTAATATATAAGTCAATTTAAGGTCTTTTAGGAGCTTTCCTAGACTGACTTAATGGTTGTTACATGTGCTTCACACCTTTCATACTTAAGGGTTCTTGTCGGTACCTCAGATCATATCCTCTGCTTGCAGGATATTGTTATTGGAACCCCGGGTCGTTTGCAAGATATGATGGAAATGGGAGCTTGTAATCTAAAAGAGGTTTCTTTTGTGGTGAGTGCTTTTGTGCCCTTCATTTATGTTTGTACTTTCAGGATCTTTGATGAAGTCTGAGAAAGCATGATGTAATGAAGGTTTATTTGGTCAACTTGTGTAGTTAGTTTGGATGCTTCTGTTCTGTATTTGTGGTCATGTAATGTGTGTAAGTACTTTTTTTCTTTAAATTACATTATTAGGATTTAGTAGTAGTATTTTCCTTTTCAGTGTTTTTTGGGTAATCTGTCTTTTCAAGTTGCTGAATATGAATTTTGTGAGGTATGCAAATGTTGGTCTTGTTCGAAATACAAACTGAAAATATGTCTATTTAGCATCTATGTGTTATCACTTGATTGTTTGTGATGTTTATCCTTGGGGTTACTGAAATGTTTTGGTGGTTGTTGCTAAAAGTTTTACAGACGTACATATTTATGCAGCTTAGCTGTTATACAGCTTTCAAATGATATTCTTCTCATGGCCAAAAGCTTTACCATTCTTATTCTGGATTGTCGTAAACTATGCCAATTTCCTTTATTTTTAGCTTAACCAGAGACAAAGTGGCATTTGATAAGAGCCTTTAAATTAGCTCCATGTAATAAATCTTTCCAGTTAACCTTTGAGATGTAAGTGAGTGATTATTGTGATATGACAGAAGCAAACGTGGAGATAGTACTCCTTTTTTAGTAATGTGATCATAAATTAAGAAATAGAACTGTTTCCATTTCACTTAATTTCCCTGACATGATCATGAGATACCTTGTTAAATGTGATTTAATTCTTTTCTTCTTTGCGACGACGACGACAACAACAACAACAAACCCACTATATTCCCACAAAAGTGGGGTCTGGGGAGGGTAGAGTCTAGGCAGTCCCTACCACCATCTTAAACTTTTCTTCTCTGTAGTACGAACTTAATATTAATGGAATACTCATCAACTGTCACACTTCAATACCGTTGACTGATGTTACTAATATTGCTATAGGTGCTAGATGAAGCTGATCGCATGCTCGATTTAGGTTTTGAACCAGCAGTCCGTGCCATATTGAGCCAAACATGCTCTGGTATGAATATTGCTCTCTGCATTGATTCCATCCCTCAAATTCTTAGAGCTGGAGCCTTGATGGACATCTCATTAGATAGATTTAGCCTGTTGTAATATCTTTTTCTTTTCTTTTAATGAAATGCTTGCATCTGAATGCCTTTCACAGCTTATTGTATTTGCTTCTAGTACAGTTTTCTCCCTCAGTCACAATATATATGTCCTCTACGAGACAATTTGTGGTTTCATTTTCTATCCTTTTTGTAAATGAAATACTGCTAAATGTTGAATTTTATTTTTTTGTTTCATTTTCTCAGTATATATGTAAGACCAAAAAAGGGATTTTGAAAATTTGAATCTTGTAAATATTTCAGGCCTTGTATTTTTTTTGATTCGCAACCGTGTTCTCCCATGTTACATGGTAGGACTTCGGTTTTCGTTTTCTGCACTTCAGATATTAGCTTGATGAAGTTTAAATTTTGCGAACATTGCATATTTTCTGTCCACCACTCAAGTTCCATCAAATTGTGCAGTTCGGCAGATGGTTATGTTCAGTGCTACATGGCCTCTGGCTGTTCATCAATTAGCTCAGGAATTCATGGATCCTAATCCAATCAAGGTTTGATCACCACTCAGAATATATTCTCAAATTTTTTGTGGTTCGTTTCCTGGCTTAAAACTTTCGTCTATTCAGGTAGTTGTAGGTTCAGAAGATTTGGCTGCCAACCATGATGTCATGCAAATTGTTGAGGTAAGCTCCATTATAGAAATTCTAATGAATTATTAGATATGTGGTTTTTCTGTTTATTTCCAGCTCTTTCATATGATCAGCATATTGTTGCCGTCCTACCTATCCAATCAACCAAAAAGGAGAGCCAAAAACCAAAAATAAAAAAAGAGAATATGAGAAGACTTAGAAGTTCATCTGCATTTCTCCCTACTGAATTGCTTGCCCACTTCCTTTTACATTACAGGTCTTGGAAGATCGAGCACGTGATGAGCGTCTACAATGCTTGCTGGAAAAATATCACAAGTCTAGAAGGTACATCTTAGTAGCAATCTCTATTGGCACATTTCTGATCTCATTTCCAGCTCTCAAGCCTGCATCCGTTATCTCTGCTGACATCACAGATAAATCCTGCTATATTGTAGTATATGAATTATGATATTCATGAATAATGATGTTTGTGAAATATGCTAGCAAATAGTGTCCATAGGTTACGTGGAACTTTTGTTGAATTTTTTTCACTCAAACTCGTTTTGGGTTTGCTCTGTTTGAAATATTTCATTAGAAAGCTACTGCTCTTTTGAAAAATATGCATTTAATTGTTTATTAATGCAGTTGCGACTGTTAAATACTGGTAAAGTTTCTATATCCATGGTTTTAATATCCTGATTACCTCCTCGTATACAAAATAGGCTTGTAATTCCCTTGTACTTTTAGGAATTGAATGGATTGCTTCTCTAGCGCAGTTCTCCTTATTTTCAAATCAATCTAAAGTGACTAAAGTGCAAAAAGAACAGACCAGCACCGCCTTTGTGCTGATGTTTAATATAACGTCACCTTTCTCATAAAAAGTGTGAAATGATTAATCTGCCCATGTGGTTAATCTAGACCGCTGGCTAATGTGTCTAAACACAGTTGTCTGGTGTCATCCCCTGTTAACTTTAGATGGTTGACCAAGTGAGGGGGTAACCTAAAAGTAGTGACTCCATTTTTCTACCAGGAGATAGTGAGTAGTTGTTTCAAACCATGGGGCAAGGGGCAAGGGGCAAGGGGCAAGGGGCAAAGTGCATCTCTTTCTCTCTCTCTCTCTCTCACACACACACACTATTTTTTTTCAAAAAAAAGTTGTGGATTGAGTTCATTGTACTTATCCGGTGGATTTTCAGTGTTTGTGATTCTTCTTTAGTTCCTTATCCATTGTCTAGGACAATTGTTCTTCGTGACAGTAGTTTGGACATTCCTCAATCATCAGTTATTGGGGATAGTGCTTGCATTATCTGTATACTGTTTTGGCATTTAACCTGTGTATTGGTTTTTTTAAACTCTCTTTATAATGGATGCTTACAAGAGGTTGCAAACTTTGAACAGGAATAGAGTATTGGTTTTTGTTCTATACAAGAAGGAAGCATCTCGTGTTGAAATGATGCTGCAGAAAAGGTAATGCTGTCACTCTTCTGTGTTTTTGTGCGCAAAACATTAGATTCCCATGCCTAGCTTCCAATTACCTGCTGATGATGCATGTTCGAACTATTTTTACCCTGGGAAAGTTGCTACCTATAGTGTGAACCATGATCATTGTATTGTACTGTAGACATCTTCAATATCATATCTGGTTTGCATTTTGTTTGAATTTTTGATGTGTCTTTACCTCAGGGGTTGGAAAGTTGTGTCCATTAGTGGTGACAAGCAACAACATGCTCGTACTAAGGCGCTGTCGCTCTTCAAGGATGGAAGCTGTCCTCTAATGGTACATGCTGTTTATCGTCCTTGTTTCCACTTGTGATGTTCATTTGAGTAGGTAGATAACCACCAAACCATATACGACCAACTAATCAAGTATATAAGAACCAAAAAGAATGTGCTTCAAGTAAAAAAGAACCTCTGATGTTGCGGTGTTCACGGGTCAAATCAAAGCCAAACCAATATAATCTGTTTTTAAATTATTAAAACCAAACCAAATCAAATATAATATTATGGCTGTTATCGGTTTGGTTGGAATCGATTTTTCGGTTATTAACCTTATGAAAAGAAAAAAAAAAATGATTCATTCAAACGGAAAAAAAAGACAACAATTCATTCAAAAAGAAAAAAATAAATCCTGAGATGACGTATGTGGCAGTAGTATGATGTACATCTAATACAAGATATTGAAAGTATAAATTTTTTTTTGAAAACATATATAAGATATTATAAAAGTAATATATTACGTATATATACAACAACATACCCAGTATATTCCCACAGAGTGGAGGGTAGAGTGTACGCAATTTATAGATGGCGAAGAATGCCAAAATTGGGGGGAACATGAGGATCAAATAGATTTCTTCAAATTTGTTAATATACCCATAAGGAAAATACCATTACCTAAAAGTCCTTACCACTACACAATCCATACCACTACCAGTATAATTATGTATATATAATTATTATAAAAAATATGTATTTAATTTGTCGGTTCGGTTATTTCTTTGTTTTTTTTAATAAAATCAAAACTAAAACCTAACAAATATTATCAGTTTTTAAATATGTAATGTAAAACCAAACCAAATAAAAGTCGATTTATTTTTATATAATTTGGGTCGGTTCTTACCCAAAATGTGAGCACCCTACTCTGGTGTGTTTGATACTCTTTGACTAAAACCACTGACACAAATTCTTAATCAAGATACGAAGCAGAATCCCTGTATTTTTGGTTTTATTTTATCATCCTAATTTACATCAGTTTTCTACCTCTTTAGTTCTTAACTTCTCATGGTAGATTTGCTCCAATCATTATTGTACAAGTTTGTTGTTTTAATGTACTTATTCTCTTCATTATTACATATATTCAAGCCAATATTCCTTGAAGTTTTGAAATATTTGATTTAGAATCCAACATTTGATATTTGATCTATCGTTCTGTTTATCTATGTGATTGTATGAACATTTTATCCATACCTGGTAACACTTTTTGCAAGTATCATCCTCTGGTGTTTATAATATCAGCTGTTGCATAAGAGTCATAGTTCAGATATAGAGGGCCAATTTACTACCAAAATTTTCATCCAGATGAATAACTGCCTCATCTTTTGGAGCATTCCCCCTGATATTGTTTTGTTTGTCTGATTTTGTTGATTGATTGATGACCTTTTTGATAAGGCAATGCCTTCATGGTAGTTTGCCTTACCAGGTAGGGTTCCTCCGCTAATCTTAGAGTACTGGTTTCTAGCCAATTCTCTTCCGACCAAGAATAATGGGATGCTTAATTTTTTTCCATCAAAATATCTTGCCATGTTTTGTTTCTTCCTCATTCCTGCAAGATCGAGTTCCTGGTTCTTTCTGTGACTTCTAATTCTGTTGCTCTGGTGCTGGCTGGAATTGTGTTGTGACTTCCAGTTGAATTTGGATTGACTTCTTATGAATGATCTTACTGTGTTTGCTCCCTTTTTTTTTTTTATAAACATTCAAACATGCTAAAGCCTCATTAACATAATTGTTTTGCTTCTGCAGATAGCTACTGATGTAGCTGCTCGAGGACTGGATATCCCTGATGTTGAAGTTGTGATAAATTATAGTTTTCCTTTGACAACAGAGGATTATGTTCATAGAATTGGAAGAACTGGAAGGGCTGGTAAAAAAGGTGTAGCTCATACATTTTTCACCAAGGATAACAAGGTACTGCTGATTTTTTGTAATAAACATCTCACTTTTATTTGCCTTGTACTATTGTCTCAATGCTTTGCTATGCTGATTCTTACGTTGAGTGTGTATATCGCAGGGACTTTCTGGGGAGTTGATAAATGTTCTCAGAGAAGCTGGACAGAGTGTTCCAGCTGCCCTCCTTAATTTTGGAACCCATGTAAAGAAAAAGGTAAACTTTTTGTTTGCATATTGCGAGTATGTTACTTCCTTAAGCCGAGGGTCTATACCTCTTTGAGGTCGGGATAATGTCTGCGTACTCTCTACCCTCCCCAGATCCCACTTTGTGGGACTACACTGGATATTGTTGTTTTTGTATTGCGAGTATGTTATCATTTACCTAATGGCATCATTTATGATGTGCACTTGTGGGGTAGCGAAGCATGCCATCAGAAGGGAGTGTGCAGGCTAAGTTGCTAGCAATACATGCTTGTAGAGTTTTTGTTCATAGGGGCACTTTGGGTCAAGCTGTAGAGGCTGAAGTTGGAGCTTGCTTCCTGCCACTGTGCTAGGCACATAGTAAAAATTTTCTTCGTTCTGTGGTTTACTCTGTAACTCTATCCTATCCATCTGATAGTTTGGGGTCCATTTTTGTTTCACAAAAAGAGCCTCACACAACTAGTCAGGTACATAGTAAAACTTTTCCTCATTCTGTGGTTTACTTGGTAAATGTCCCATCCACTAATTATTCCGTCACTTTGATAGAGGCATTGATGATGGGTCCAATAAAGTATTAGGTAATTCTGCCTCCCAAGTCTGAGGACTTGAATTTTAGTCCCTGTTGAGGCATGTAAGATTGAGAACATTTAAGAGAATGGATTTATGCTAGAAAACATGCTTACCCTAAGGAAGCCATTGATGCTTCTTCAGATTAAACCAAGAAAGAGGGCGAGCTTTCAAGATTGGAGGTTTGTATCCAAGGACCAAAAGAGAACTATTTAAATGAAGTTTGTTTCCAGGGAGTAGAAGGGTGATAGCAGCGTATTTCGTTCTAGATGAACTTGAGAGCTCTTGGACATAGTGATTTCCAAAAATGCAATCTAGTTATATTGGCCATCCTTGAGAGATTAACACAGACAATTGGAGAACTAGAAGAACTAGAAAAGAAAGGGCTAAGCAAGCAACAACCAGCCAAAAAACTTGTGACCAACACCATTCACTGTTCAGGTAAACAAAAAGACTAGTGCGAGGGTGGAGTGACGATGGCTGATAAGTGGGAGGTGGAGAACAGCTCTGAAGTAGTGCAACCTGTTCACTATAGTGCTTCACATTAAGCTCCTTAGTCCTTGTGATCTGAGCATGAAGGGCATCAAGGTCTTGTCTTAACTGAGAATTTTCTTGCATTAACGGAGCATTCTCCTGCTGAAGCAACTGATACGCAGACCTGGCAGAGTTTCCACTAGACCTGGTAGGAGCACTGGATGGACTAGAATCAGCAGCATGGAGCTTGGGAGAAGCAAACCTATATATACTCGCGTCGTGTTGGGAGATGGACATGAAGCTTTTGAAAGACAATGGTAAGGAAGAAGCTATAAGGTAGAGAATGTTGTTCTGAGCTATAAATGGCACCATTAGACGTGGAAGGTTAATGGGCATCTCCCTGTCCGACAATTCCAATAATGTGAGATCAAGATACGAAGCCTCATCACGACGCACATGACGAGGGGCTAAGTTCTTTGTGACGAAGGATAAAAGCAACCTGTGATACTGAGACATATCCTGCTTGGGAACTGTGGTAGCTGTGAGCATATGGCAGGATCGCAAGAAAGTTTCCGGATAATGCTCATAGGCTCCAATGGTTTTGGAAGTGGCGGCCATTGCTTTTTTTACGTACTCAGAGAACCCAACACATGGAATCTTCAACAAGGCACTCAACTTGTGCATATCAAACTCAACTTCTGTCCCATTAACTAGACTTTTGACAACGCCACCAATCATAGTGTAATTAACAAAGAAGTCAACCAACTAGCCTCAGCAAATTTTACATGAACATTAGAAAACAGGAACCCCCATCCTTGCTTATGAACTTTAGAACATAATCATGGACGGATCAGTAGAAGAGGAAAGCTATTTACCTTTCAAAAGTGTCTTAGAAAATGATTGTTGTTGGGTGTACGGCTCACCGTACTCGGTCAAATCAATGGGCGTAGGATTAGATGGAGGCCTGAGTTTTACAAGCTCGGGTACGAGATGCAGGACCAGATGAAGCCATAGTCTTTCCTTTTCTTTGGCGCAATTTGGATTTGGTTTTCTTGGCAGGGCCTTTGGTAACCAACTTAGTTTTGAATTTTTTTAGGAAGGGGAGTCTCTTAGCCTTAGAGAGAACTTGCTTTTTAGAACCTTTGAGAAGTGCAGATAAAGGCAAACCATCACAGGAGCTTTCTGAATCAGAAGTGGTTACGAGTTGGTTGTGGAGAAGCAGCCATGGAAGCTTCATCACTCTCAACCAAACCCATTGGTTTCATATCAGCAATAGCATTTGAAGCCATGTAATGGTGGCGAAGTTCAGCCTCAAAGGCACTTAATCTAGGTTGGGAGATTGTCCATTCTCAGAACCTTCTCCCTCAATTCAGGCTCCATCAATCCAACATTGTTTAAGTTGTTTTTGTGTTTTTTCAAGCTAAGGGTAGTTTGAAACATACTAGGAACTTTGTTAAGGGCTTAAAGGTAAGCCCTTTGGATTGGGGTGGGGGTGGGGGGTTTTTTCAACTTTGGCTCGGTGTCGTTAGTGAAGTGGAGGTGAAATCCTACTCGGGTAGTAGGGTGAAATCCTACAAGGAGATCTGCTGAACACCAGGATTTACCCGTTCTTGATATACTAGTAACTGAATTTGTGTTTCATAATGTGCTTTATTTGCAAGTAGAATTGATTATAAAGAAGAATCATTGTGTGACTTAGCCCAAATTAAGAAATCAAAGAACCACGACGTGTTATGTTCTTGGACAGGAAGCCAGGATCTTATGTTATTATTAGTTGCTTGTGCACAGTCCTAACAATATAGTATCTATGGTAGGAGTGTCAAATGGGTGGATTGGACTGAACTTGGGCGGCTCCAAATGAGTTGTTAATAAATGTGAACCAGCCAAAATTTACTTAGGCTGAAATGAATTGTGAAGGAATGGAATAACCTATGGGTCATAGACTATCCCCATTGACCCGTACAAGAGTACTTGGACTGAAATAAGTTGGGCTGAAATGGGTTAATAGACCCGTCTTGAACCAACCGGCCCAATTCTTACTTAGTCTATTTGTTTTTTATAAGTTGTCCAAGTACATAATAACATTTATCTTTATTATGGCTAAATATAATGTGTCAAACCAAAAAAGTTTTGTTTTAAAAAATGTCTTGACAAAATTCCTGATTGGTCAAATAGCACCTACATATCAGCCCAACTTTTTGACGGAGTGAATTGGGCAGGTCAAAATGGACAGAGTTGGTAAGCGAGTTGGGGAGTACTTTTGGAAGATTACAGTATAAATTTAGACATCCAGAAGATACGAGGCAGAGAGATGGTGAAGCAACAATGTATTATTACAAGTTATACTTTTTGATCACCTGTTTTCTAGCTGGCATAATTTGTTTGATTGAAATGATACACACGCCTTTGTGTTAGCAATTGTCAACTTATTCTTGTTTCTCTGTCGCTTCACATGCTCTTTATTACATTGTTAAGTTGCTATTTGCAGGAGTCCAAGCTCTACGGTGCTCATTTTAGAGAAATTGATGCAGATGCTCCAAAGGCTACGAAAATAAAATTTAGCGATTCTGATAACGAAGATTGAGAAAACCAATATTGTTGCCAATTTGTCATTGAGTTGTAGCAGCACAACTCGTTTGAATTGATTCTAAGCTTCAACATCCTGACATTCTATAGAAGCATTTGTGGATATATGGAGAAGTGGATCATTTTTAGAAGAATGTGAGATTTCACAGCGATCTTCTCAATGCACATCCGCAGATGCCTAAATTTTTCCGCTGTATTGCCATAGATAATACTGTTTTAGAATCTTAATACTCTTTTATGTAATTCGTTTCATTTCCAGGATGCAAACGTAGCTCTTAAAAGTATAATGCCTACTGATTGTTACTTCTCTTTGTGATGTTTGATTGCACCTTGCAAAGTACTGGAGATGGGTTTCCAGCTCAAAAAGTAGTGAGTTTTGGGGGGTGGGGGTGGGAGAGAGAGACCCAAAGTGGTGCGAAATTTTTAGCGTGTATTACTGATATTTGAAATGTGCTAGTAAAAAAGATTTTATGTTAATTTTGCTTACAAGTAATATGTGCACATTTTTGCAGTAGAATCTATTGTTACCTGTTCTACTCTTGACCCTGAAGAGATCAGAGAAGTTGCTAATTATATCAACGCTTGAACAAAAGTTCCGCGGCTTGTCGTATCTCTATGTTGTTTTCTCAATGCTGCCTATTTAATTAAGTATTTCGGAAACACTATATTTTTGTGCTTTGCGCATACTCTACTTAGTTATCACCTAGTTGGATTGTATTGGGGGTATGTGGCTGTAGTGATGCCTATTTGACTTCTAGGGTATTATGTGCTCATGTTTGCTTTGTCCTTTGTTTAATTATGTTGTAAGTGCTGTTTGGTTTTCTTTTAGATGTCCTTGGAGAAATTTTCTGAATATGTTATTTAAAGAAACTTCTTGTGGTTAATTACTCTGTTCACTAAAAATAGCTGGAGAATTGAAGCCCCGACATGGTTTGATTTCAAATGGTGCAAGACCCACCCCCTGCATCCACTAAAATACCAAACTTGTCTGCAACTGTGTCCAAACTTGTGAGGAAGATGGTACTATTGGTTCATTATGGGGATATCATTTCAAAGGGGACTAATGAGCAGTGTCAGTGGCAAGATCTGTAGTGATATTGATTTCACTGTTAACAACTATCATAAACGTCCTTAAATGGCCTTGACAATTGTCATTGATCCCTTCACTTGACATCAAAAGCAAAATGCAGTTGCATTTCTGTTTCAAGCAGAGACGAGTACATTCCAATTCAATCTTAATTCATCACATTAACTCGCGTTAAGGGTTACTAGAATGAGTTTATCACACAGATTCACTCTTCAGTTGTGCATTGGATTGAGCTTTGCAACATGAGAAGTTTAGGTAGTTCAGAAGAAGTTACATTTTCTACAATGTCCTCTACAGCAGAAAAGATTGCATCCTGCAGATCTCCATATACGACCCCCCCCCCCTCCCACGCAGGGGGCATGGGAAGAATCAGGGTGAGCCTTTCTATGTCTTTTCCCCTCTTCCCACAATGCGCGCTGTTTTTTCTTCCTACTTAAATTATCCCCCTCCTCTTGTAGCTCATCTCGTGTTGGAAATTCAGCTTTTACTGAAAACCCTATTCAAAGGAATCTCAGCACAGAAGATGCAACATTGCTACACCCCATCCCTGTCAAATATCATAACCTCGGTAGTTTCATGGGCAGTTCTCTTCAAGCATGCATGCACTAATCAGAACAATGAAGTTTTCCTGCTTCTTTCATTGGCTACTACCTCCAAGAAACGTGAAGACTCTTCTTCTCAAAACCTGAGCTAAATCTATAATTTCGAATTTCCTAATATACCGAGTCATGCTAACATCCTGCCAAAAGAACATGTCCTTACTGGATAATCTGCTCGTTACATCAACAGTCAAAGTGGCCTTTTCTCGACTATCTGTTAATGCCTGCAGAGCGTGGCTGGAGTACTTGGGATGTGAAACTAGTCTATTCAAGAGTATGAGTACTTCTCTAATCAGTAAGGTCCGGCAAATAGAACAAACAGAAGAGACTGAGAAAATGAAATTTGAATACAATCAAATTGAAAAATTATTCGGGAAGTGCAAGAAGAAAAAAAGATGGACAACAAAAAAGGGTTAATAATGAGAAACTCCATGAATTAAGGCGGATACACACTCAAAGGTGGTGAACAAATGGATAGTTAAAAGTATAAAAAAGAAGGCAATGGTGATGTATAATCATTGTACTTTATCACATGGAAATTCAAATAAACTAACTCCGTATGCGTATGTTTTGGACGACCTCTCTTTGAATACTTCAGGCTCCTGAGCAGTATCCAATTCTTCTAGATCCAAATCACATACCAAGCTTTGCAAAATAATTGCAGGGAAATCCTTTCCTTTTGGAAGC
>JBDJHY010000106.1:14435626-14448157 GCA_039654485.1 Withania somnifera | reverse complement strand
AAGGCAAGGAAGTGCTCGACTGAGGCAAGACCTTAATGCCTTTCGTGAATTGTTAACGATGCCAAAAAGGTTGTCTCCAAATAGTCGAGTTTATTTTCCTCTTTATCTATTTGTAAAACAAGAAGGGAGCCTTGGAGTAATTGATAAAACTGTTGCCATGTGATGTGATCGGGAGTTCACAGGTTAGAGCCTTGAAAACATCCTTTGGCATAAATGCAAGGTAAGACTGCATACAATAAATCCTTTTGATCGAGCCCTTCCCCGTACCCCGTGCATAGCGGGAGCTTAGTGCACCGGGCTTCCCTTTTGCCCTTTTTCTTTCTATTTGTAAACAAATCAAAAATAGTTCTTGGGTAGACGTGGGTCAATCTTAGGCTAAAAGCAATTTTATTTGTTATAGTCAAAAAGGCGACTTTGTTGAGTATGCTTTTGATGATAATAATTAAAATATGCTTGTCCAATAATGTGTTCAAGTCATGTGAAGTTTGGAAAATAAAAGGGATAATAAGAAAAGAATTATTGCTAAATTACCATGGTAAAAATTCTGTGAAGTATTTATTACCTTTTGTTATCATAGAATTTCCAGTTAAGGATAAAGCAAAAAGGAGTTAGAATCAAAGGAGTTCAGCGATCCATCTCAACGAAAGGAATCCTACCTGATGTCTACTTGCTCCCCCTCGTCTGGTTGGCTCAAACTCAAGTCAGTCTTGACACACATCTATTAAAGGAGTCCATCATGTTTATAAGAGCAAACATTCACAAAAGATTTTCATCAACAATAGTTCTCAGTGCTTTTCCAACAAAAAGAAGCCTGAAAATTCGAAGAAGAGCTGCACCAGTTTCTGAGTCTGCTTCAGAAGTCAAGCAGACTCTCTTTTAGTGTCAACCCTAGTGAATGTGATAGATTGGTTTGTAATTGGTTATCAGCTCTTTAGAAGTGTTTTTTGAAGTCCAATGTCTAATTTGTTTTTGTAGGTTTTCAAGCTAAGGGTTGTTTGGAAACTTAGTAGGAACATTGTAGGGCTTAAGGGTAGGTCCTTTGAATTGCAGGGGTAATCCAACTTCGACTTGGTGGTGTCAGTGAAGTTGAGGTGAAATCCTACAAGGGTGTAAGATGACCAAGGATCTGAACACAAGGATCTGAACACAAGGATTTGCCAGTTCTCGATATACTAGTAACTGCATTTGTGTTTCATAATGTGCTTTGTTTGCTAAAATAATCGATTATAAAAAGAAGAATCATTGTGTGACTTTGCCCAAATTAAGAAAACAAAGTAGCAGGATATGTTATGTTCTTGGGCAGGATGTTATGTTATTATTAGTTGCTTGTAACGTAGTCCTAACAGTATAGTACTATCCTATGGATAGGAGTGTAAAATTGACGGGTTGGACTGAATTTGGGCGGGTCAAAATGAGTTGTTAATAAATGTGCTGCCCAAAATTTGCTTGGGCTGAAATGAGTTTGGGAGGACCTACAGCTCATAGACCATCCTCATTGACCCCTACTAGAGTTACTTGGACTGAAATTAGACTGAATTGGGTTAACAGACGGTTTTGATCCAACCCGCTCAATTCTTATTGACTTTTAGTCTATTTGTTTTCTTATATGTTTTTTAAGTACCTAATAAAATCTGCCTTTATATGACTAAATATAATGTATCAACCAAAACATATTTCTTTCAAAAAGTATCTTGACAAGATTCCTCATTGGTCAATTAGCACCTACATGTCTGCCCCAACTTTTAGATGGACTGAATTGGGCAGGTCAAAATGGTCTGGTGAAGCAACAATGTATTATTACAAGTTATACTTTTTGGTTGCCTATTTCTAGCTGGCATAATTTGCTTGATTGAAAAGATACACGTGCCTTTCTGTTAGCAATTGTCTACTGAAACCTTGTTTCTCTGTTGCCGCCCACGCTCCTTGTTACATTGTTGAGTTGCTTATTTGCAGGAGTCCAAGCTTTACGGTGCTCATTTTAGAGAAATTGATGCAAATGCTCCAAAGGCTACGAAAATAAAATTTGGCTATTCTGATAACGAAGATTGAGAACCTATATCATTTGTTGCCAATTTGTCATTGAGCTGTAGCAGCACAACTCCTTTGAATTGGTTCCGAGCTTCAACATCCTGACGTTGTATAGGATCATTTGGTGGATACATGGTGAAGTGGATCATTGTTAGAAGAATGCAAGAGATATTTCACAGCGACGTGCTCATGTACATCCAGAGATGCCTAATTTGCGCCGCAATGCCATAGATAATATTGTTTTAGAATCTTAATATTCTTTTATGACATTCTTTTCATTTCCGGAATGCAAATGTAGCTCTTAAAAGTATATTGCTGACTGCTTATTTATTCTCTTTGTGATATTTGATTGCACCTTGCAAAATACTGGAGATGGGACTCCATGCCATAGGCTCAAATTGTAGTGAGTTTTTGTAAAAAATGAGATCCAAAAGTGATACAAAATTTTTAGCGAGTGTATTAGTGATATTTTAAATGTGCTGGTTAAAAAGATTCATGTTAATTATTTGCTTGCGAACATATTTGCAGTAGAATCTATGGCAACTCTGACCCTGAGTTGCATATTTTGGAAATAATCATCGTAGGGTTAAGCTTTGCTTACACTCGAGATTCAACCTTAGTGGGATTGTATTGGATATGTGGTGCCTGATTTTCTTCACCCTTTAGGATATTATGGGCTTGCGTTTGTGTAGTTCTTTGCTTAATTATTTCCTATGTGACTGTTGATTATTGCTGTTTGGTTTCTTTTAGATGTCCTCGGACAAGTTTTTGACCAATGTTACTTGAAGAACTTGTGGTTAATTACTTTCTGTTCACTGAAAAAAGTAGCTGGAGAAGTAAAGCCCCGACATGTGATTTGAAACGACGCACTTGCCACAATTTAGCGCATACTACTACTAAAATACCAAACTTGTGACGAATATCGTACTATTGGTTCTTTGTGGGGATATCATTCGAAAGGGGATCAATGGCCAGCCTCAGTGGCAAGATGTGTAATGTGATGCTGTTTTAATTATTGGCGATTATCATAAACGTCCTAAGCTGAATGGCCTCAACATTTGTCATTGATCTCTTCAAGGCAAAATGCAGTTACGTTTCTGTTTCAAGCAGAGGTCATTATATTCTAATTCAATATTAATCCATCACGTTAACTCGCGTAAAGGGTTAATAGTAGATTCGAAAATTGGTGCAACAAAAGACTTCCATCACTCAGATCCACTCTCCAGCTGCGCATTTTATTGAGATTTGCAACATGAGAAGTTTAGCTAGTTCGAAGAAGTTACTTTTTCTACAATGCGCCCTACAGCGAAAAAAATGAATCCTGCAGGATCTCCTCGTACAACCCCCGGCCAAGAGACAAGGTGAGAATCAGGTTGATCCGGGAGGTGTTTGAAACATAAAGAAAGAGCGAATATACGGAGAATTCCCCAAAAGACAATGGCTTAGAGATAACTCAAAATGGAAAGACTGCTCTGTCCCCTCGGAAGATCTACACATTTCATGTGATTGCTAACGTTATTCTTCAGCCAATGACAAACATACATTACAAATATACACAGAAAAAACTGATACAACTACTCAATACCCTATACATCAGGGCGAGCCTTCGCCTTTCTAAATTCCTTTTTTCCCTCTTCCCTCAATGTGCGCTCTTTCTTCTTACTTTTATTTCCCCCCTCCTGTAGCACGTCTTGTTTTCCAAATGCAGCATTTGCTGAAAACCTATCCAAAGGAATCTCAGCATAGAAGCTGCAACATTGCTCCACACCCATTCCTGTCAAATATCATAACTCGGTAATTTCATGGGCGGTTCTCTTCAAGCGTGCGTGCAATTATCGTAACAACGAAGTTTTCATGCTTCTTTCATTGGCTGCTACCTTCAAGAAACGTGAAGACTCTTCTTCTCAACACCTGAGCTAAATCTATAATTTCGGATTCCCTAATCTGCCGAGCCATGCTAACATCCTGCCAAAAGAACACACGCTTACTGGATAATCTGCTTGTTACATCAACAGTCAAAGTGGCCTTCTCTCGACTGTTTGTTAATGCCTGCAGAGCGTGGCTGGAGTACTTGGGATGTGAAACTAGTCTATTCAATAGTATGAGTACTTCTCGAATCAGTAAGGTCCTGGAAAATAGAGCAAACAGAAAAGATTGAGAAAATGAAAATTTGAATACAATCAAATCGAAAAAGTACTTGGAAAGTGCAAAGGTCTTTTCAGAACAAAAAAAGACAGACAACAAAAAGAACGGCTGATAATTAGGAACTCCATGAATTAAATTGGACCCACACTCAAGGTGGTGAGAACAAATGGACTGTCAAACTAAAAAGTATAAAAAAGAAGCGTTGGTGATGTTCCCTTCTAGATAATCATTGTACTTTACCACATGGAAACTCAAATAAACTAACTCCATTTCATGCATAGGTTTAGGATGACAAAAATACACCCCATACACATTTAAGTGCCCAAAGATACCTCTCTTTGAATACTTCCGGCTGCTGAGCAGTACCCGATTCTTCTAAGTCCAAATCGCAGACCAAGCTTTGCAAAATAATTGCAGGGAAATCCTTTCCTTTTGGAAGCCCATAATTTAATAGAATTTCAACACCACATTTTCCAGATGATGCGAAGAAAGCTAGAAAAATAATAGTGTGCCTCCGAAGCTGTAGTTCCTGAATGATTAGAGAATCAAGGGTAACAAAAAGCAGGAAGGGGCAAATCCCATTCTTGGAAAATTCAAGAAAAAATCCGTATTAAATACGATAGAAATAATCCAGAGGCGTCTACAGAGAAATTGGAAATACAAAATGGAGAAAGGTGAGAAGATTTAATTGAAGTTAAATACTATGCTTACCTCAGCATTACTTCCAGTGCAGGTGATACACTCCACCAAACTCTCAAAGATCACACTGATTACGGAAAAAGCTGAACTTCTATTGGAACTTTTATCAACCATGCCACTGCCATCGCTCTCCAAAAAACAGCTGCAGAATGAGGCCATTACTCTTGGACCTTTATTGAATAGTATAGTCAGGAAAACCATTACATAAAGCAAAAGCAAACTGATAGTGATTCGGAGATGGATTCGATCTCAGACCTTTACATCTTCAGAATATACCTTAATATAAGCAGCTACCACAACTACCTCCGTGGTGCATGGTAAAATACAACAAAAATTTAATGAAGTATTCTTCCTTGCATAATAAAGTTGGAGAAGGTGCATCAATTTTTAACTTGGATCAGAAAGAATATATTTGCTTATTCTCCATAAGATAGTATAGACACTATTGCAAGATAAAATATGGCATGAGTAACAAGACAAGGTAGTCCAAGTAATAAAAACTACATATGGAACATTGAGGTGCAGTAAGCATAGAAGTAGGAGCCAGATAACATCAAATTGATATATGAACATGAGCCCAACACGTGACCAAACAGAAATGTGTGCTTACAATTTAGTAGCATATGAAGAAGATACACAGCTTTCTTCTTTCATGCAAGCGAGCTCTCTTATTCAATAATTTTACAATACTCTGGAATAGTATCTCTGTTCCGTACCTATATAAAAGAGGAAATAGCATAAGCATATTACAGAGCTCCATAGATATTTGTAAACTAATTAAAAAAGGATATGAACTTACTTGTCCCTCTCCAAGTAGGCATTACTTCTTGCAACAATCAGATTCATGACTGAAACTGCTTCCAGTCTTACAGGTTCTACGTCATGAATCATGACAATTTCACACATTAATTCAAACAGAGGAATGTAGTTGAAACTAGATATCAAACTGATAGATCCACAATTCATGAACCCTATTCTGGAGCAAGTTTCACGAGTATCCATTCTCAGGCCATCAGCATGATCTTGATCAAATACTTTCTTAGCGTGGACATGGAGCAGTCCTCTATTTTCAGGATATCCATATTCAGACAATTCTGATGCATTATTCCAACGAACAGGTCTGTTAACCACAATATTGTCCCTGGACCGCTGGGAATATCAGATCAAAGCATATAACAAAGTTTCTGGATCAGGTGATAGGGACCATCTTTTCTCCATTTCCTCCTTTATTTATTTATTTTAGCATTTTGAGGTTATGGAAGCATGGATTTGAGCTCAATAAGGAAATAACAGCTAGCACTAGCATGATAATTACAAAATGCCTGAAGATCTATCTTGAAATGTGAAGGATCAGAAGACTGAAGAAATTAGTTTGTATGATGATCAGTAGTTTCTAACTTTTCTGTTTTTTTACTTGAATTTATTTATGAATGCAGATAAATGCAAGCTTCTTACATGACGGAAATGGTTAGACAGTTGTCAAGCCCTTGAAATCGTATAATATAGTGCAGAAACAGAGTGGAGAAAGAAGAGCATGCATTTGAGTAAGTAATGTGTACCTTTTACCAATTTTTCTTTCCATGTTGAAAGTGAATCTCAAAACCTCTTGCAGCAAATGCATAGACCTATGAATAATAGAAACCTGTATAGAATGAATAATGTTATGAAGCCAGTGACAAGAAACTTCTATAGTGATATAAGAATGAAGACTTCATGAATTCCCTTTTACATCAACATAACAGTAATCATTCAAATGAATTTTATAGGAGACCCCAACTTGACTGGAATTGAGGCATAGTTGTCGTAGTCATTTGAAGGCATTATAAAAAACCAAAATTAAAAAAAAAAAACAAAACATAGTACCTTTATTAAGAAAAAGCCTTACTACTTAATTATTTTTGATAAGGTAATGCAGGAAAAACCTTAGTAATTAACACATATTTATATTTATATAATTTTCTTAATTCTTAGGATTTTTACTGTTAGTTTTCTGTTCCTTAGCCAATCAGTCACGTACCATCCTACTCTGATTTCTATGGTACTCCCTAGGTTTTGCCACAGGTCACTTGTTATGTAAAAATTTTGGGTGATTTTAGGAACGGCTTGAACCTCAATTCTAGATCATCAAGTTATAACTTATTTAGGAAAGGCAGGGTGAGGATCTTCATGGTGGGTGGGGATCTCACGAGTGAATAAAAAATTGGATTTACAATGGATTTCACCCAAATCACTCTATATATAGAGTTCTATAGGTATGTATCAGTGGCATATAGAGCATGTGTATAACGAAGTTTAGAGCTTCAGTGATAGAATAAAGAAGGTGAACTCCCACGGACTAGTCTGCCAATTGATGTAAACAAGTATAATAGGTGTGCAAAGCATATTTCAAAGTGAAAAGTGTGCCCAAAAACGATGTCCTTATCTTTTATTTTATAACAACAACAAACCCAGTACATTCCCACAAAATGGGGTCCGGGGAGGGTAAAATGTACGCAATTCATACCACTACCTCAGATGATGTAAGGTAGAGCGGCTCCTTATCTTTCATTTTGAAAGAAGAAAAGGAAATAGGCATAGTACGGGAAAGTATGAATTTGGGGTTCATCCTTAGTCAAGAGCTACTTGAAAGTCGGGATAGATTTCACACACTTGTTACACTAAGGATCAGATCACATGCTATTAAGATTTTCAGAAACATTCACATACTTTCACAAATTAAACAAAGCTTTTTCACTTTTTAAGTTCATTAGGCAATTGTCTATATTGAGCAACGATTTTCCAAATCATTGTTAAAACTGTTTGCCTTCAATCGATAATTCCAAAATCCAAAGTTCATGGCAGTACTTAGTAAGATATCAGCTTTCTCAACTTTCTCCTTTTCATTTCTGGAATATGAGATGGATACAGCTTTGCAGGCCTGGAAACTTCTCTTCTTTGAGAATGGTAACAATATCATATATCATCAGCACAAAGGCTATGGTTAAAGCCATGTTTACCATTCAAGAAGGTACACGATTGCTCTTATTACAAAAGTCTGCACTATTATTCTGGACACTTCACTGAGAGAAATGGATTGCCATGAAAAGTTTACATGTCTAAAAAAGTAAATTCTCACATTAACAACCAAACAGAGCGAAAATGATAAATATATAAGCTTACAATTGCACATTTTTAAGTCTGCAAAGACCAACCAGTGCTTGTAAAAAATCTTCTTATCTCACCATTTCATCATTAATCTACAAGATACAAATAAGACCACAAATTATGAGAGTTCAACACTACCAAGAATTTCAGAAAAAATAAGGTAAATAAGCCATGCATAGCATTTGCAAAATAAAGAAACATGGTGTAGATCAAGTTTAGGAAACACTTTTTTTAATGAAATAAAGGTAATAGGAAAAGCCTTTATTATCTCAATAATTGCAATTTCTTGGAATCCATGCTAACTTAGAGAAAATAGAACACAATCGAAGCAAAAGATCCATATAGGCGATACTTAATAGTGAGGATTAAGGCTTATGTTCCCTTTATAGAAAGAAAGGGATAAGGCTTAGTCAGGTCCACTTACATTAGGTCCACCTTTTTACTAAGAGTCTGTTCAGAGATGTGTATGTCAGTAGAAATGCAAAAAAACTCATATGTTAGAGAATCTTAAACTATTGAATATTGGAACATGACAAGTTCAAGTGGAGTAAAATAGATAGTGAGGATTCACATAGATAACCCCAACTAGTTTCGTATTTAAGCATAGTCAAAAGAAGCAAAAGCTCCATATAAAGAATACCAACGACAAGTAAGGATTAAGGCTTAGTCAGGTTGGTAACCTTGTATACAGTAAGTCTTTCGTTATTAAGAAGTTTGTTAGTAGAAAATTTAAAGACCCTCTAATGTAAGTGAACACCAGTTTATTGAATAATGGATAAGGGTCTAAATAAAGTGAAATGGATAGTGCGGATTCACATAGGCAACCCCCAACTAGTTAGGGATTGAACCATACTTGTTATTGTTACAAATATTTATATGTACATTATGAGAATAAGACTCACTTCAAATGTTAATTGGTACTCTTCCAATTTTTTCCACATCAGAAAAGGAATTTATAAGAAGCTATTCTGCAAGATTCCAAGAAAAACTAAAATAAATAAATAAAAAGAAAGAGCAAAATTGATTAGATAAACTTGTGTGTTAATCATTGAAACTCAAATAAGTTAAACTGGTGGATTCCAAACTAACCGAAGTACCACCAGAGATGCAATATGGAAAGGTAAATCAGGGCCAACTTCTCCGCACTATACTTCACCTCAATTAGGATGGAGTGTGCATACTTGGTAAATCTATCAACAGTCACCTATATTGAATAAAACACACCTAGGGTCTTAGGCAAACCAACCACGAAATCCATAGTGATGCGCTCCTATTTTCGTTGAGGAATGGGCATCCTCTAAGAGAAGCCACCTGTCCTCTAATGCTCAAACTTAACCTGTTGCAAACTCAGACACTTAATAACAAAATCTACAATGTCCATCTTCATACCATACCACTAATAGTGTTGACTCAAATCACGGTATATCAAGATATGAGCCTTCTCTAGGATAAATCCGATCAAATCACCCATTTTATGGACAAAAATCCAGCCCCTAATACGCAAAACACCCTATTGATCTAGAATTGCCTCTTTCACTTCACCACTTAACGCTTTACCACAAATAATACATAACTTTTCTTCCTTAAATTAACTCTCTAGGATCCATTCCATCAATTAAGATCGAGTCTCTATACAAGCAAGAACTCTCATCATTAAAAAAATGCAAACTTACTAAGTTGTTGGCTAAACTCTGAACCTTTCTAGACAATAGTCGCTCCATTACTCAACTGAAGTCAAGCTACTCATTCTTGATGACTTCCTACTAAGGACATTCTCCACCATATTAGTATATTACTCAACTGAAGTCAAGCTACTCATTCTTGATGACTTCCTACTAAGGGCATTCTCCACCATATTAGCTTTGCCTACGTGATACAAGATCGTATATCATAATCCTTACTCTAACCAACGACGTTACCTCAATTAGATCTTTCTAGCCAAAAATATACTTAAGACTCATTTGATCAGTGAATACCTCACAATAAACCCCATATGGGTAGCCTCACCAGAATTTTAATACAAAGACCGCACTACCAACTCCAAATCTTGGGTAGAATAATTTTTCTCATGGCCCTTCAACTGCGTAAAAGCATAAGCCACAACCTTACCTTTTTGCATCAACACATCATTCAAACCAACCCTAGAAGCATCACAATACACCATAAAGCCCTCACCCTTAACAAGTAAGGTCAAAACATGAGCAGAAGTCAATAAAGTTTTTAGCTTATGCAAGCTCTCTTCACATTTATTGGACCACCGAAACACCGTATTTTCAGAGTCAGTCGAGTTAACAGAGCTGCAATAGAAGAGAAACCCTAAAAAACTTCCATAGTATCAAACTAATATCATAAACACCAAATCTTGGTTGGTGAAGTAAGCCTCGACCAATCTTCAACCACCCCAATCTTGTCCAAATCAACCATAATACCCTCACTGGATGCTACATCTCTAAAGAATACTATAGAACTGAGCCAAAACTCACATTTTAATAATTTAGCATACAACTTTTTATCTCGTAATCTTTGAAGTACCGTCATCAATGCTGAACATGGTCTACCTCACTCTTGGAATAAACTAGGATGTCATCGATAAACGCAATTATGAAGGAATTAATATATGTATGGGACACACCATTCATCAACTCCATGAATGTTGTTGGGGGCATTAATTAACCCAAATGACATCACAAAAACTTGTAATGACCATACTTTATCCTGAAGGCCGTCTTAGGGACATTCAATGCCCTAATCTCTAATTGATGGTACCTTGATCTCAAATAAATCTTGGAGAACACATCCGTACCCTGCAACTGATTAAAAAATTCGTCAATCCGTGAAATAGGATACTTGTTCTTGATTGACACTTTGTTCAATTGCCTATAGTCAATTCACATCCTCCTGCAACCGCTCCTTCAACTCCACGAGATCCATTCGATAGGGAGGAATTAAAATGGGCTTAGTGCCCAACTCCAAATCAATGTCCCTAGCTAGAGGGACACCAGAAAAGTCAGTAGGAAACACATCCGGGAACTCTCTAGAAACAGAGACCCACTCTAAGAAAGGAGTAACAGTATTAGTATCCAGGAAAAGGACAAATACGATAAACACCCCTTTTTAACCAAACGGTGAGCCTAAAGGAATGAGATAACTGTCCTAGATACGAACCCCTAACATGCTCCCACTCTACCCTCAGGACAGCCGGCATAGCCAAAGTAACGATCTTGGCATGACAATCAAAGGCGACATGATAAGAAGAAAGACAATCCATACCGAATATCACATTAAAATCTAACATGTCAAGAATGATTAAGGCTATCCACATATCATAATCCAACAAAGTAACAAGAAAGGATCGGTACACTAGATCCACCACTAAAAAATCACTGAAGAGAGTAGATACATGAATAGGTATAGGCAGAGAATCAGACATCATATCAAATCTATAAGCAAAGGATGAAAACATATAACAAAAAGTATATCCAAGATCAAATAAAACAGAAGAAAGTCAATTGCAAACTGGGAAAATACATGTGAAAACCACATCTAATGCCTCAACCTCGAGCCTTCCAAGGAAAGTATAAGACTATCTCCTACCACAACTTGACTGAGTAGTACCTCTGTCACCACCTCTACCGGATAATTGGGTACCTCAACCTGCTTGTAAGCCATCTTGACCTCTAGATAGAGGCCCCGGTGATCTCGCTGGAGCCTGTGTAGTGTGCTGAGGTCCTATCTAACCATGCTACAGACACTACCTTATTAATATTTAGGGTCACCATGAGAGAGAAAGATCTAGAAACCATAGATTGTTATAATGAACCAAAGGAATTAAAATGTCCACCCCAGCCAGATTACGTCTGATGCAAAACCTGGGGCTCTGCCTTAAACTGTAGAAGCGACATACAACCTGACCATCTTCGGTCATCTCCATAGCTTCCTGAACTAGGCCACAATGATGGAACTGATCACCCCTCCTGAAGGAACCCCTGCCTCTTGACGAGGAACTAGAAAACTATCCAAAAGTATATGACCTTTTGTCTCTCAAATCTCCAAAATCCTCTCTGTGCATCAACCTAAGCTCCTTAGCCGCCTCAATTACATCCTAAAAAGTGCCCCCTGATGGGATGCTATAAACACTACTGAACGAATGGGGTAAGTCAAACCTCTCACAAAATGACAATTCTATTAGAGTACGTAACCATACTAGAAGGGGAGGGGGGTTGAATAGTGTGTGAGTATTTCGAAACTTTTTACTGAATTTATGAAGTTATGGAGAAAGCTGAAAATAAATAGACACAAGGATTTATAGTGGTTTGGCCATGTCTACCTCCACTACCTAAGTTCAACAACTTAAGCTTTTTACTACTTCAATTCACTTTCTAGTTCAGTGATAACTCTTACAAGTTTCTTGATTTTTGGCTCAAGAACTACCCTTTATAATGGAGTTGCACCCAACCCCCATAATCACTTTTCTAGCTAAGTGAGAACTCTATTCACTTTCAAGCTAAGTGAGAA
>JBDJHY010000106.1:14404949-14422175 GCA_039654485.1 Withania somnifera | reverse complement strand
GATAATGGCTATATTTAGCATTTGACATATATATTAATTATGACACTTCACCATTTTAACTTTTTTGATATGAGTTGGAGTTAACTATATTGCATTAATACAGAGAGACACAAGGACTCATGAAAGAATCAGCTCTTGACATTGCTTGTTTCTTCTTAGCTGCAGGAAGTTGACCCATTTATAGCTTTCGGAATCTATTTGGTTAATTGGCTTTTGTTGGTTCTTAGTATCTTTGCTCCAAGCCTCCACTTTCCAGAAATTAAGAATTTTCTTAGCTGCAAGACATGAATTAACCATCATACATTGTAGGTTTTCCAAAAGTAAACATGATTGCTTGTGATTGGTTATCAAATTCTGTTTGTTGGACTTAACTGACAAATACTTCATAGAGAATGAATGCTTCACACACTTTTGCCTTTTTGGCGGGGAATTTAAATGACAAAATAAGATATTAAGAAATCTAAGAATGGAAAAGCAAGGAAAAGAGATGTGATCAACTTCTTTGCTCCTTCTCTGCCATCCATTCCTATCTCTCTATTGGGTTTTCTACTTATGTCCTTCTAAACAAAACAAACTTATATTCACAATCAACCTTACAATTGTTTTATCGAATATCTTGTTTTGAATTGTTTTCTCTTGTTTCAAATTTTGCATTGAGTCACAATTGTTTCTATTGGTGTTACCAGTTTTCTTAGTGTTAAACATCCATAGACTAGCCTGCTTTTGATTCTATAGACTATTCTGTGCCTTGTTTGATTGTTGTGATACACAAGTCACATTTGTGATACACAAGTCACATTCTTGTATGCTCATCACATTGAATCATAAAATTCAAATTTCTGTTACCACGATGCCAGATTAAATAACTCTTCTTTGCCTTCTGTAGTATGTCGGCTTTTCAGTAGGTTAGGACTATATCACGTGCCTTAGGATATGTCTATCATGCTTTGGATCTTGTTCTCCCGGTGTGAAACCAGTTGGTTAAGTAGTTTTACAATTCTGCTGATCCCAAGTACTCCATCTCCATCGTTGTATTTAGGAATATGGGAAGTAAGGCAAAAAAATGGAGATCCGTTATTGTGTTACGGAAAGTTGATATCCTTGATGAGAAATACTTCAGTATTCAAAGGAAGGGAATGATTCCTTGATTCTGTATGGAATATACAATCTCAACATACAAAGAGAAGCCTTCCTTGATTATTCCTTTCTGCCTGTCAAAGTGAATAAGGAAAGAAAAGTTCTATAAACAATGGATAAAAAAAAAGAAAAGAAAAAAGAAGTGGGGTGGGGGGTTGTGCAATTGCTGAATAGAAGACAATACTTTTCTTGCTAGTGCACACAAATGATTTGAGAGTTGGCAGAATCATAAGGCATGATCAGTCACTTTTCGAGTAATCTGAAGTTTGGTGACTAAAAGATACTGTGATTAGATAATCTCTCACCAGGTATTATGTATCTGCTTTTCTTGTGTTCTTCCTCTTTTGGTTATATTAAGGTGTTTAAGGTCAACTGTCGGATATAGTGGAATGGTTGTCATAACCAGTGAAGCATTTAACTATCCTGTTTGAGAGAGAATAACGAGATCACTTTGTATTGCTCAATAAATAATTGTGTCGCTCTATCTCTCCTGCTCTTCTTGATTCCTGTTTATTCTACTTCGGACTGCTAACTGGGAACATATGTATTTTGTTTGTTACTCTCAGGATGGGAGAATATGGAAGGAGCGAGTGTCGGCGGTGCGAAGAAGGGCTGATATTCCTGTTATGCAGGAAGGAACAACTGCAGAGTCTGAGGCAGCTGGAACAAAACCTAGACCACCCATGAATCGGGTTATTCTTCCATCAATCAGTGCACCTGAACACAGTATCCTCAAACTACTGGAGGAATCTGGAATTTAATGGCTGCATTACTGAACCTGTCTCGGAGTACCTTTGTTATACCAGATAAACCTGATGTTTCATACTTTTCTTCTTTCCAAGTTTCTCTTATTCCTTTCAGTGAAATGTTCGTAATTTTATTTTTATAGGAAACTCCACACATTTGAATGTAAATATTTCTTTTCATACTGATTGAAATATAGTTTCCAATTGATCACTATGTGTTTTATTAGCTGTTGTATTGTATCTTCGAGTCGTGTTTTATAGTGGTACCATCTGTGATAGATTTACTCATAAGACATGCCGAGTAAGTTATGTGGTTATTGGAATTAAAATATGCATGTCAAATCTATAGAAGATTTGAGGCAGCCTACAATGTTGTTTATGGTATTACCTGTAGCTTTGTACGCACTCACCCTGAAACATGAATTTCCTTTTGATATACACTGGATAAACTGGTATGTTAATTCTTAGATATCAAAATGATTGATCCAGATAGTGCCCTTTATTCTTTTCCATGTGTGCTAGTATGAGTTTGACATTGTGCACTTGTTTTGAAAAACTGACATAGAATGTTCTGTCACTCGGCATTTGCTCTCAAACTGTGGTTCTGTAGAAGGAATACTGCTAGATTTCTTCAAAGTGAACTTGATCTCTTTTCATTGTAAACTATCTTTTCATTGTAGATTATGCATAGTATGTTGTGGAGAAAAAAGCTATACCATCTGAGAACCCAAGGATACGGTCTTGTGGTCAATTTGAAATATGATGGCCATGAAGGTCAATGTCATGTGCTGAAATATGGAGATCAGGGTTAAAAATGCGCTAGGTAATTATTCCAGCGACCTAAAGCCTTGATTGGTAGAGTTAGCTGATACATGTGAGAGGTAACACATACTTGATAGATAGTTGAGGTACACATAAATGGTTCATCATTATCACAGGAAAAAAGGAGAAAATTTAGCATCTGATGTTTTGCCCTTGCTCAGAATAATACATGGGCAGTGAAAATTCATATTGCCAACCCCAACTTATTTGTGATTGAGGCGTAACGTTTGTTGTTTATGCCCTTGCTCACTGTGCATTTTCATAATATGAATTCCTTCAACAAAAAGAGGGGAAGGGGTATACATTGACTTTCTTTTGGCCTGTTTGATTTGAAAGTTTCATCTCTGAATACAGGAGTTGATTAACAAAGTCAATTCCTTCTACTCAAAGAAACCATGTGCTGGTGCCATTTTTGTCAAGAATGGTGGGTCTAGCTTCTTAAATTAGCAATATTAAGCTAGGATTTTACAGCCTAGCTTAATATGGAGATGAGAGACAGATAAGATAAATCTGACAGTGGCAGTAAGGTTAGTGAAAGTAGTGGCTATATCATATTGTCCTTATTCAGAATGAACTGAAGGAGGCCCTGTATGAGCTGTGCACTAATGGGTTGCCATTATAGACATGAGCAGAAGTAAATAAAGGGAGAGACAAATCTTTTCACTGAAGGGAATATACATGCATTTTACACTATGATATGTTGGTTTCTTTCTAAGCCTTTTATGAGCAGAGTGATTCAATATTTGTCCTAGTGGGAGATAGCAAGGTACCTGTGAAATAATAAAGATGAGCTCAAACTTGAGCGAAACCACCATTATAAGAAAAATACACACGATATGATTCTTCTACCGGCTATTAAGAGCGTAGAGTTGACACGGAAATTGTAAACGAGCTAAACGGGCAATTTTGGAACATCAAATGGATTACCCTTTAAATGTAGCTGTTTTCGAGGTCCCCGGAAGCTCCCATGATTCATCCATGACCTCCATTGCCATCTTTGATGCATTTCGTGGACACGGCTCGCGCCAAGTTCCCCATGACGAACTCCTATATCAATGGAATAAACTGATGAAGAACAGCTGAAAATGAAGACAAGAACAAGGAGAAGGTAGCAAAAAGGCTTAAACTGCTGGACCATTATGTTGTGGCTTTTGTAATTGATATGCATTTCTTGGATAACGGGGGCTTCTTATAGAGGAAAAAAAGTGTTTTTACTTTTTCTTCCACTTAAGAAAAGTCACAAGAAATATCATTTCACACAATAAGTCACACTCTAAATATTGATTGCTTGTGTTAATTAGAGCTTGTGATTATTGATGTTTTTGTTTTGCTTTGCTGTAGGGGTCATGTGTCTCTACTTGTGTTGCTGTCATCATTCTGTTGGTGGAGTTGTGTTGCTGAAATGAGTGCACTTAGGATTGAATCACGAGTTTTTAATTATCTCTTCAATGAGTTTAACTTCCAACGAAATAATTTTTTTACCGGATAATATAAAAAATCTTTATACTGATAGTACTTTTTGACAGTTAAGTCATTTATGAGAAAATTTAGTGTAGTACTTATCATTTAACAGACATTATTAGTGATAAAAATTAGGTGGGAAAATATATTTGTACCTACCATGTGAAGAAAGAAAACCAGCATGGACGAGGAAATTTGGAATCAAGTTCTTTAATTTTTTTTTACAATAGTACTATATAAAATAGTTATTCATTGCATATTAAATAATTATACAATGTATCATTAATATATAACTTGTGTTTAAACATTATACAAGGAGAAAATATAATTACGCACTAATTATACACTAAATGTTTAATCATTATACCTCAACTGCTGAATTAATTTTGAAAATATATACTATTTTGTTTAAAGAAGTAAAGATGTAAATAAGATTTGTATCTATCTTTACCCCTATTAATAAGTGATAGGAATTAAAATCTTAAAATTATTTAAATAATTAATAAGTTGGCTATTAAGAGATTATCTAAATAAAGTATGACTATTTTAAGTTTAAAATGTAAATCGATGGCTATTTAAGATAATTATTCTTATTTTATAAGTAGGATCCAAAGTGGGTTAATGGAAAGAAAGAAAACATCTCTTTGAGTCTAAGAATGAAAGATCAAGAAAAGAAATCCCTATCAACTTCTGAGATCCCTTTCAATATTCTCTTCATTTTGTTGAATTATCTCGTTGTTATTGTCGTCGTCGTTGCATCCAAACAAAACTTTGCACCTTAAAAAGGGTCGCTTGCAGAGATGCAAGCAAGACTGCTTAGACCCTTGTAGTCGGCCTTTACTAATAACCCTGTGTATAGCGAGAGCTTTAGTGTATCAGATTATCCGTTATAATGCATCAGATTGTCCTTTATTCTTACTCAAATATCTCAGGTTTCAAGTGTTCAGAGGCTCATCCAAGATTTAATTTCAATAAGTTCAACCTTAACCCATTATATTTTTATACTAGTAGTTTTGTTCAATTTCAATGAGTGTTTTGTTACACACAAATTTATGTTCCATTGCAAAAATATTGAATTCAAATGAATTCGGTAACATAAAATTATCCCTGTTAGAATTCTTGGAAATTGAATCAACTTTGGTAGGCCTCCACGACGAGATTTTCAATGTGAATTTGAATAAGTTAGATTAAAAACGGATATCAAACACCGAATAGGAAACAAAACTAAATTAACGGAACAATATGTTCTATTCCAAATGAAACTTAAAGAAGTTGGTAAGTTGTTTCTTGAAAATGCAGTCACGCAAAATGTTAACTCTGTAGTTCTGCCTTAAAAAAGTTCGGCAAGTTATTCAAAAGTGTGGAGAAAGAGTGCTTTTTTTAGTAAATAATGTATGTTGAACCTAATTTCCATGTATGCAGTGCTTAGTGTCATATATATTATCCTTTGCTTAAACAAGAAGGGGGAATAAGTCACTTGCTTCCACTTTTGGCATGCCTATAGTTAGAAGCTTCACCTCTCAAGAACACAAGATATAAATTAGTATTGTTGACTACTACTTTTCTGACAGAAACCATGTGGTATGATCATAGTTTTTGTCAACAATGATGACGCAGCCTAATTAGATATAAATTAGCTAGGTGTTTTATTTATATTTTATCAAGAACCAAAAATATGTTATATCGTATCGAAAAAGACATCATAAGAAAAAATGTTCTTACGTACTGAAAATATGTTATATCTATATAAATAAAACGTAGCAGAAACTCGATAAAATAATCAAGAACTAACTTAACCTAAGTATCATATTTTAACAACTACCAATAACTACACCTCAATCCCTTAACTCTCAAGCAAATAGGGCTATATGACTCCTCTTTTTGACCATTATTGTTTTTCTATTAAAACTTATAGAATGGGAAAAGAGAAAAACAATCTTGGTATATGCAGTAACAATTCATTGATTTTTGTTTAGTTTTTCACATTTCTTTGACAGGATTAACCAATTATGATCACACAAACTCAAGGTTCAGCCATTTCTGTTTGACTCACTCAAATCTTTTTCTTTCATATGCTCCAGTGCTTGGCTAATTACAATCTGAACATATGTTCATCAGTATAGAGTTACCTGGTATGAAATTGTATCTGTTGCTAATAGGAGGTAGCATGTGTCCCTTGAAATTAGTCGAGGTGCACGAAAGCTGGTTCTTGACACCTCGGTTATCAAAAAAATAAATCACCATATAAACGATATGATAATGAGTAGATACTTTAGACATGAGCCAAACAAAAGGAACAAAGATTCTACATTCATTCATTAATGCTTGATAGTACAAGAGTCTGTAAATACGATATGTTTAACTGTAAAAATCCTATAACTGAGATCAAGATTCAAGATTGGGAAGAGTTAAACAGGCATTTCAGGTATGTCGAATCGATGATTAATCGTTGGATTAACGAGGTGTTTCCGGGGGCCCCTGTTACTTCCATGATTCATCCATGACTCCTTTTGCCACCTTTGATGGACTCCATGTACATGTCTTATGCCATGTTTCCTTTGAACAACCGTTGATGAATGAACTATGGAACTTGAAAAAATGAAGACAAGAATAAGAAGCAAAGTGCAAAAAGGTTTCAACTTGAAGACCATTTTGTGTATGGTTTTTGATTGAATTCCTTCCTCTTGTGAGAGTTAAAAGATTGTTTTTATATAGGGAAAAAAGGGGTGCCTTTACTTCACTTAGAAGTCACTTTTAGCTCACAGGTTTCACTCTGTATATTGATTGCTTTTTGTTGGACCATGACTGTTATTGCTTCTGGTTTTAACTTAGAGCTCCGACTTTTAGAAAAATAAAGATTTTTTTTTTAATTTTATGATCTTAATCTAAAGATATATTGAATGTATTAAAATACTTCTTAATTTTATGATTTTAAATATGCTATGTAGAAATTGAAATTACAAAATTGTCGGAAAAAGAAAAAAAATTATTCTTTTAAAAATAAACTAATGAAGTAGTAGTTTCTTTTTTCTTTTTCTTTTTTGCTTCCTTGTCCATAATTGCTGTAAGTAGTAGTAGTTGTTTGGTTATAGTTTTGTTGGGTCATTATTTACTTGTGTTGCTATCATCGTTTTGTTGCTAAAGATTTATCTCCTAAATAAATGCATTTCTGATTTAGTTGTGACACTCAAGTGGATAGCTACCTCTTATAATTATTACTCCTATTAGATGAAACACACAATTTTAAAAATGGAATAAGATTTTTTGTCATATATGAATTTATATTAAGCACAGTCACTATAATATTATATTGAAGTAGTTAATTTATCTTATTTTTAAGGTTTGAAATTTCATATTTTAAAAGAAAATGTATATATATTTTTAATTTTTTATTTACAGACGATACGAAATAATGATAGGAGATATTTTTAATATTCTTTAAACTTGATAGCTATAGATGACTTGATAGTATAAAAAAAGTTGTAAATGACTTGTTATATATAACCTGTTAGTTTGATACTTTTGATATTTTACGTATTGTTAAAACGATAGAATAATAAACGTTATACGTTTTCATTATAAGTGAATGTGTTATATAAAATAGGAGAGACATATAGTATAAGAATTTGGTGATGGAACAAGTTATAATAGTCAAAATCAAGTTAGGTGAAAATCCACTAAGCTTAAGTGGTGGATCAGTCGTTTCACAATCAATAACCTTATCAGATCCACTAAGCTTTAATTATAAATGTCGTCTTGGGCCATGAACCTACCTGTGTTTGGTGACATAGCGTATGAGATAAGGACTAAATCACCCAAATCTGCTTTGTGTTGATACTACTCCCAAAACTGTCCATGAACTAAATATATCATATACTGACTGTCTTGAACACATAAGGTCTCATGAACTTATGAACTAGTTGTCCTGATCATATTATTGACTCATCATAATTTTTTAACTTTATTTTAGTTAACTGACTAGTGCAATAGACTTAGACTCTAAAAGAAAAAAAATCCATAAACTGACCTTGATTATGAACCACGAATCTACTATACTACTGAACATATTCTAAACCATGAACTCAAATAAAGGGGGTTTTGCCCCCAACATGACCAACAAAGCATATAGACTCTGCATAAGGGACTTGAACGCATAAACTGGACCAAGCTTTACACTTTATAACAACTTATGCAATTCAAAAACACACACATAGACATATATGTGTATGTGTGTGTATATATATATATATGAGAGCAAGAGTATACAAAATACATGATTTAACGATATAAACACAGTTTATGGGATTCTCTCTAAAATCATTAAATCATGATCATGAATAAAAAATACAGGGTAGTTTGACATAAGATTTGGAAGGAAACCCTGTTGAAGTGTCATATATATGTATTGGAGAAAATCTATGGATAAATATTGAGGATAAAGGTTGCACAAGAATCCCTTGTTGAAAACCCTAGGTTGAGTTCTTGGGAGAATTTGCTCTTGATCTTTTGTCATGAATAATTAATAAAGAAATAGGGTTTGGTATTTATATACCTTAAAACCTTGATAATAAGACATTCTATCGAAGGTTTAGTAAATGGGAAAATTTTAAAGAGTCCCTATAAAGACTATGTTGAAACAAAAACTGGTAGGTTTCGATAATTGGGTTGACGTCCCATCAACCCTATTGAAAGTCCGTCAACTAACCCATCATTCCCAGACCCAATAATTTAAGCTACTTTATAGATCTATGGTTGCTTCCCAAGATTCTTCATCCCATTATAGTCCGTAGAAGGACCTGTAGAGCCTTCCAACACTAAGTAGTTTCTATAAATGAAGGGACTAAAACAATGGTTCTTGGTCCGTTAGGGACAACCTTATAAACTAGGGTGGGCATTTTGAGAGAACCCAAGTCTCTATCAGGTTTTATGGATCCCTTATGGAGCATGGAAGTGTTTTACGGTCCATAAGGAGGCCCATGAAAATCTAAAAGTACCAAATTTTAGTGAAATTTTACAGACATTCTTTGTTTAGCTCAAACAACCTCTAACATAAGTTTCAAGGTGTTACATACACACAAGCATGGGTATTACAAAATCATTTCCCTATAATTATACTTAATCATGAACAGCATGATTTGTTATTCTTTCATTGAGGAATTGAGTTAAACCCATAAGTTAATCACTTTTCTTGGCATGGAAAAAAGAGAAATCCTAAGAATCGTAATAGAAATTTTAAGGTGTTGTAAGAAGATTTAAGAAAACTTAAAAGAAAATTGAGAAAAATGATTTTTGTTCTAGTTTTTATGATCATTTTTTCCATAAATTTGCAAGTGAGTGATGCGCCTAATTGTCCATTTAACTAGGGCCTTTGTGGACTTCAACTAATTGGGACTTGGCTGCCAATTATCTTTCCTTTCTTTCACTTAGTTAGGTCGAAGATTTCTCAAGTACGTGATACATTTACTTGGACCTTTTATGCTAGTCAAAAGGTTTAAGTAGGTGATTCACCTACTTGGTTAATTAGTCTTATCAATATGTATAAGTAGATAGTTTTCCTACTTGTCTACTAACTTAATGAAGTCAAGCAAACAGGTCACTTATTTTATTTTATTTTTCTAAATCACAATCCATCACTTTAAATTAAGATGTATATACACTTTGACATCTTAAACTTAAGATCAAATACCACTGTATTATCTTAAGTTTAAATACTTTTTGCCAATATTAATTTGTCCATATACGTGTTTAAATATATGGGGTATTATAGTATCCTTCAAACTTATTTAAAATCATCAATACTCAAATATTTAATCTAATATCTTACCTATATAACAAGGTTACATTAAATACCACATGACTAAAACTTGTATACATAAAATATAGGGTGTAACAGAATGCAAGTCTTGAGCATGAAGAATTTTATTATTTAGACTGAGATTCCTTCACAAAAATTTGATAATCTACCAAACGATATGTCATTATACTAGGAGATTCTCATATGTATTGGAAGTCAATGAAGTACCATACAGTGAGCAGAAGCTCAAGTTGAAGAAAAATATAAGAGTATAGTTGGATCTCTTAGAGACTCATATAAAGGAAGAAAACGACAGAAGTTGTTTCACAATGGTGAAGATGAATTCTAGATGTTACATAACTCATTTATTGCCTTATAATTCTTATGATAAGCCAGCGTCCTCCTTACAAAAAGACATATGCACAAAAGCAAGTGATACAACTATTATTAAAAGCTTAACAACATTCTCGGTTCATAAAGTCAATATGATAATTATTAGACGAGTTACAAGCTTGTAGGACCTTCTCTATTAGTATATTTCCTTACACTTTATAGCGTTGTGTGCCCTTAAAACTTCAGAGAAATAGGTCAACTCACTTGTTTCATAGTTGTAACATCATAAGAATAACAATAATAAAGTAAGAACATAGAGTTTTGCATGGAAAACCCCACTCACAAAGGGTAAAAATCCATGACTGCACCTTGCAGGATTTAACCAACTTTACTAAATCAAATAGCCTTATCAAAAGTTTAATTACACTTCGTAATCCAAGGAACTGCTCATTAATTCCTAATTTTATTCAATAATAACCCTTGACTATTGAACCTCAAATTCAAGTTTCCCTCAACTTAAATGATTCTTAAATGATAAATCTAGGAAATTGAAGGATTACAACTTAATCAAATTCCAAATACAAAGTAATTAGACAAAAGACTGTAAAGTATAAGACTTATGGAATAGGTCCTTTAATCTATCATTTGTATTAACTCCACTTTTAGCTAAGTAAGAATATAATGAAGAATGAACTCTCTAAAATTTTGAATTTCTTCTTAATTTTTTCTATTTGTAAGTGTGAGATCTTTATTTTGGAAGTCCTTGTATATTTATAGTTCTATTTGATACTCTCATTCAAGTATATTTTTAAATACACAGGAATTCCCTTGCTGCATGGACTGCTTAACTCAATAAGAGTATCTTGGTTGTATGTACTTCTCTTTATATTTATCTTTGATTTTGTTCTTTATCTCTTTTAGACTCCTAGCGTCTTCAAGATTCTTTTTTGAAAATTTCCCTTCTCCACTTTTTTTGAGCTAGAGAACTCCTACTGCAGTTTGGACTAAGCATAATGAATCAATTAGAGTCCACCTGTTGCATAGATATATTAATTATCAATACTTTATTATGTTCAAAAATTACCCTTTTTTGATAATAACAAACAACTAGTCCTTGTATGATGTGTGATAACGCTCAACTGCACCCTTAAAGGTACAGCTAGTCATTGTCGATATAATTTATCCAACTAAGGTCGGGGTCAAATCCACAGGGAACTAAAGTTAAGTCACTTTAGGTGAAATAAATCACTATAGGTTGTATCTACGGTTTATTAATCCCTATTGAGCAAGAAAGAGGTTGGGGGTATGCAATATTCAGGGATGAACGGGCATGGTCACAACTTTGATCACTAACTTGTGATTGTTCATATGGGTAAACTAGTTCATCATTTTTATTGCCTACTGTTACGTCAAATAATAAGTAGCATTTTAAGTTCATGGTCAGACATCTACTATACTTTTTCTTCAACCAACCTTATGTTTCAACTATCCTTTTGTACTTCTAGTAAGGGATATGATATTATTTGAAACAAAATTATTTATAATCCTATTTCCCCAATTCCCTAGAGTCAGGCAATAAGGAAAAATCTAAGCACCAATAGAGTTTTCAACCTCCAAATACTAACATAATATGGAAATTGAATTGAACCCACGTTAACTAATCCCTATAATTAGTACTATAGCATAACTCATGCACCCGTTCGCACCAACAATTACATACCCAAACCCAAGGAAATTAGCTACTCATAGAAAATAGAAAAGAGGTAAATATTATACCATGACTGCTACCTTGAACACTTTGTAGAGACACCGTGCAAGTTTCACCGATGAAAATAGAATGTTCTAAGAATCAATGAGTAGAGATCCAAAAACCCTAACTTGTTCTATGAATAACAATACGAAACTCTTCAATTCTCTAGTGTAACGACCAATATCCCAAAAAATAAGAGTCCCAGCCTTTTATATGTGAGTTAAATACGGAAAAATATTATTTTAATTTTTCCTTGATTTAGAAATTGCGGCATAAGTCACATGGAAGACATAATCTACGATAAGTAGAATCTACACTTCCCATTTCATGCTTGTTCAATGATGTACGATTCTCTCAGCATCACCAAATTTCATCATTTTGTCCTACAAAAAATGCATTGTGGTCCTGAATCACAGATAGGATTCGCGATGCGCCAATTGTGCATCTTATATCGTGGATTTGTCACTTAATTTATATAACTTTTTGGAGACTTCAATGTGGTTATGCACTTTCGTTGAGGCGCCAAAAGGTTCGGCGATGCCTTTCTACCTAATCCGCGATGCACATTTTCTACATTATTTAATTTTTGCTTTTTTCTCTATTTTCTCAAGTGTTTGCTCTGTTTTGTCCTTGTTCCTTATCCATTGATCCAGATTGCAGTATTTCTAAAATGAGACATAAAACAAGTTATAATGCAATCAAAAGGTCATTGAGGACATCAATTTGTACCCAAAATTAGGCTTAATAAGCGGTAATTTACAATCTCATCAATGTGCTCAACCTAGGAATGAAAATTATTCACAAAAATTTCAGAAGAAATTCATCAGAGAGATAGGACAAAAAGATGGATTTTAACCATTAAAATATATAGACTTCCCTATTTTGAAATCACAAAGCAGATATAAAAAAAGCATACAAAGTGCAGCAACCAAGTTAAACTACTATGTAAACTAGAGAAATCACTTATACAAAAACATAAGAGACAAAAAACTCATTTAGATATAGTAAATATTTACAGGATTAAAGAAAAACCTAAGAGGTGATGAGAATAAACCAAACACTTTCATTAATCAAGTCAAGTACACAACAAAACATAGCAAGTAATGAAAACAAAACAAACAACAGTAATAAAACAAGAAGGTTCATGGAAGGGAAATGTACCCTAAGAAGGAGGAGGGGTAGGAGGGACAGAGGAAAAAAGGGTATTATTCTTAGGGAATTCTATAAGGTTCTTAATGTTAGCTTAGTTAGTGGCTTTCTCTATTTCAAATTCAGCCACATGATAGGAAGCCTTATCCTTGAGGTTTGTATTATCTTTCTTTAACCCTTCTATCTCAATCCCATTATGAATGTGCAACCTATCCATTGCATTTATTATGAGAGGCATTTAGTACAACGATTTTAGCATTTCTTAGATACCAACTCAGCTCTAACACTTTGCTGGGATGTTACATACCCTCTTTGAAAGGCAAGTATGTCATCCTCATAAGTCGTGCCAATCACATCGTTGATGGTTTGATACTACCACTCAAGGATAGGAATAACAAAATGACTAAAATATCCTATATCCAGAACCCATACGCTAAAGCATGAGGCCTCTTATCGAGTAAAATGATCGTATGGAGGTGATGCATCATCAAGCATGGGAGATTTATTTATTTACTTATGAATAAGAGATCTATATGGATAAGGTAAAGAAAATTAACCTCAGCGCGTATCTGATACCTTGGAACAATCATCTTATAGACCACATCAAAGAGCATTTTATGTTAAGAAAGTATAGCCCGCTTATTCATTCTAGAATTGACTCCAGTATTGGGCTTGTTGGAAAATTTCCTAGTGATTTCTAGAGCATAATTGATCCCATTCATACTATTTCACTTCATCTTGACATAATTATACCACCATACGTTTGGAACCTTTAATAAATTAGCAAGAAAGTAGCATTACATGTAAATGAAACCTCATTCACCCTATTGGTAATAGACTCACTAGTCCCAGTAGCATTTATATAGAACTCAACTAGGTCATTCCTAGCGATTTCCCTTCTTTTTTCACCCTGAAGGAACAAATCATCCCACCCCTGGCATAAAGAACCACGTACAATTACCTTATAGCGTCATCCCTAAATCTAGTAATGACTCGTCCCCTATGAACAGTCCTCATACTAAAGTTAACAATTCTAGTCAAATCCTCAAGAAAAGAATCCTCAACTTCATAGTAAGACACACCAGTGGAATCTTTTGTTTTCACATCCCACAAGGACTTGAAAGGAGGAATAGAAGCATCATCCTCAGAGACATCATCTCTCAGAGTATATGAAGTTTTAGAAGGAACACGTCGGGATATTCATTTCTTAGGAAATCTAAAGTGCATCACATCTTTTCCATTTATTTCTTTTCAACAGAAATGAACTCCTCACCACTGATTTCTAAAGGATTAGTATGAGGGTAGTTCCTATAGTGTCTAGGTCTAGACTTCATAGAAGAAGTAGCTTGAGCATCAAATTCTTCACCTATTACCTTCTTTCTACCCCTTGTTAAATGTAAAATAGTATGAGTAGTAAGGGGAGGGGGAACTGGTTTATCCTCGGAATGGGAATAAATTTTCCAATGGATTTCCTAAGTATAGTAAGAAGACTTATGCTTATGAAGGATGCCAAAGGAATATTATCACCAGAATAAACCACTTCCTTAACAACCTCCTCTTCATCACCTAACCGCTTTTCTACATAATGTCAAACAAAAGAGTTAAGACACTATTGTAGGTTCCCCTATTGGTCCCCCTCTTTAGATGCATCTTATTTGAACCCATCAGAAAAAGCAGTTCGTTATGGGGTAATCCATAGATTCCCTCTTGCTTGATACATCCTTTCATTCACCCTCAACTATTAGGTATGATATCCATCCCTATAAAAAATTACCCTACCCTTACTGGAATCAATAGAGTGGACATTAACGACACCATCAACCCTTACCTAAATAACTTTAGGGATTCAAGTCTCTTTAATATGGAGCAAAGGACAAGCATTCGTAGGACCTTATTTAAGAATCTCCTTAGGAACCAAATAGATATAGGTGGAGTAAAACTTCATAAAGGAAGGTTTAGATTCAAGAACATCAGTATAAATGATAATTGTCCTTAGGAAATAACTAGATAAAGGTGGAGTAAAACTTCATAAAGAAGAGGTTCAGTATGACTGAAGGAGATGGAGAGGAATGATGGGTGGGTGGAATTGAACATATAAAATAGGGTGGATGGGTGGCATGAATTCATATGAAGAATAAGAGGATGATTATGTAGAAGATAAAGATGTATAATACATTATTGAGGGAGACAATAATAGTGAATATGGAAAAAAGTTGAACAAAGAAGCAAGTGAAAGAAAAAAGTCAAGGTAAGAGACAAAGATAGTGGAATTCAAATAAGACTCAATTTTTTAAAGGTATATTTTATTTTAAGATTCCATGGAATTTAAATTTGTATCTTAGAATGAATTATAATGTGATGGACATGTTATCTTTATCAAATATGAGTCGTAACTACACTAGATTTTTACTTTTGGAGAAAAAAGTAATGGTTACAGAGTCCAATGATTAGTAAAACACCTTCTAGGATCTTTTAGAAAAAAGGTACACATGCATTTATGTAATTCCAAAACTTACCATAAATGATAAAGTACATACCTTGATTTGCGTCACAATGCTTGGTCCATTTTCTATTTTTTTCAGCATTTTCATGTAGCTGTTGCAACTACCAAAATATAGTGCATGAGTATTATGCCATGAAAATTGTATAAGGAAATCTAATTGAATGTATAATACTAAGAAAAAAAATTTAAACTTAACCTTAATTGTTCCTAGTTCCAACCTGTTTCTTTCATATTATTCTATTGCTAGTGCCTTCGTAAATATATCATAAATCTGCTTATCTGTTGCACAAAATTCATAGAGATTAGTCCTTTGTCAATATTATCTATAAGAAAATAGTAACTTATGTTATTATGCTTAGTTCTTTAAAGTTGAATTGGATCCTTGCTATGTTGATGGTAATTGTGTTGTCACAGAAGATGAAAAACAAATCTATGTTCATCCAAAAGTCTCTAAGTTGTTGGTTGATCCATAATAGTTGAGTAGAACATGAAGCTGCAATAACATACTTAGCATCACCCTATGGATAAGGCCACATAGCTTTGCTTCTTAGTAGCCTAAGAGACTAGACAAGATCCTAGGATGTGATCCATTCCATTAGTTCTCTTTTTATCCTCTAAGTATCCTTCATATACTGCATTTGCAGAACAAACTAAGTCAAAGTTGATACCTCTAGGATACTATAGCCCTAGATCAATTTTTCTTTTTAAGTATCTTTGTATCCGTTTGACTGTCTTTAGGTGGGATACCTTGGGTATTAGCTTGAATTCTTACACATAACCCACAATGAATAATTTGTCAGGTATGATGGTAGTGAGGTACAATAGGGATCCATTCATTCTTCTATGCACTTTTTGTTCCACAAACTTAATTGTTTAATTTAGATCAAACTTCGTGGTTGTGCCAATTAGAGTTTCAATCAGCTTTGTATCCTTTAATAACCTTCTTAAACAACTACATCGCATATTTTTGCTAATGAATCATAGTTCCTGAAGAGGTTTTCTGAATTTGAAGTCCTAGGAAGAAGTCGAGTTCTCCTATTATGCTTATTTCAAATTCCTTTCAAGTTAACTCAGTAAAATTTTAGGTCAAGTCCTTGATAGTAGCTCAAAATATGATGTCATCCACATATACCTAACAATAAACACATTTTTCCTTTATTTTTTAAAAATAAAGTGCTACAAATTTTACCTCTTGAGTATCCAAGGTTTAGAATAAATTTTTTAGGTTCAATAACAGATAGGAAAGCATTTAAAGCATAGGATTTATAAATGTAGATCTGGTGGCTGGTGGTTATTCCATGGGTGGTATTAGGGAAGATATTATCAATAGGATGAGGTACTCTATACTTTTATCCTTTAAGAACTAACTCATAGTCCTATCAAATTGTGGAAGAAGATATCCCCTTTGTGGAGTTACTTGTAATGACCCTTCAGGTCTTTTATGATAAATACGCAGTGTCTTACATCCTAGGGCAATTCGGTAGTTTCCCCAAGTCATTTATGACTTGCTAGGACCGATAGTTCGGATCCC
>JBDJHY010000106.1:14366377-14377266 GCA_039654485.1 Withania somnifera | reverse complement strand
ATTAATTATTTCATTAGAAACAAGAAATTTACAATATCGTTTATTTTAATTTATGAGGTACAATTGAAATTTCATAGTCAATGAAGTAATCCAAATTTAAAGCTTTCATATTTGAACCTATCATTTTTGAATTTAAAAATCTTAGTTGTGCTGTTTACAATTAATTTTTAAAGTGATTAAATGAATTAGAATCACAAATAAAATATAAAGAAACATAATAAATACAAATTATTTATGTCTTGATTTTTTAAAAAATAAAATATAAAGTAGAGTAGCCTTCTAAAATCTAATTAAAATTTAATAGAATTTGATGAAATGTTACAAAATTTCGATGTGCATCAAATGAGTGGGCTAATAGTAAATTTTCAACATTGATAGAAAATGCTTATCAGATTCAAAGGCAAAACTGAATCTACTCATATTTTGCTGCAATGGCTTAGGCTTGTACAGTTTCACATGTCAATATCTCTACTCATCAACCCCTTCTACCCATTTCTTGGGTAAATACCTCGGTTTCTCCAATGAAGAAGCTGCCTCTACATCCTCCAAGACAACCTCACGTAAAGCCTTAAACAATCCAGATTTAGTTATCAAATACTTGAAACAAATTGTTCAAAAAGAGGTACTGATACTCGTTTGAGACCTACCATTGATTGCCTTAGGACAATTTTGGGTAGTGATGATAATATAGTTAAGTCTTTAAAGAAAACTCCTTGGTTGCTTTCTTTTGGTGATCATCATATTATGGACACTAATCTAGTGTCGTTAAGAAACTTTGGTGTTCCTGATGAAAGTTAAGGGTTTGTTGCATAGGGTGGAGAACGATTTTCGAGTTCCACGTGATACCCCTAATTTTCTTAATGGATTTCTAGCGTTAACCATGCAAAAGAAGCCTACGTTGGATAGGAAGATTGGGATTTTCAAGAGTTCTGGATAGTCTCATAATGAGATCCTTGAGATGTTCAGGAAGTATCTTTTTTGTACTGCTCAGTCAGAGGTCAGAATTCGGAAAGCATTGAATCTTTACATGAATGAGCTTTAGTTGTGAACCTACTTACTTGGCTTCTCATCCTTCCATGTTGATCTGTATTGTGGAAAAAAGGGTGGTACCTCGGATGCTAAGTCTTGACAATTTTGGATGAAAATAAGGTTGATAGGAGAAAGTGGGGTCTCTATTCTGCTCTGCTCATAACCGTAACAAGGTTCATAAAGTATTTTGTGCTGCCCTACAAGGATCAGATATCTGATTTGTATGAACAGCTCAAGAAAATTGTAGCTCCTTAGTTATTTTTGTTAATTTTTTACACTAAAGATGTTGAGATCTTTCAAAATTTCCAGTTGTAGCTCAATACATTTTTGCTTTTATTTCCTAGATTTCTATTCTGAAAAACACACATCGGTGTTGCCAAAAATCGTTATGGAGTTGAGGCATAGTTTATTGAAAGATTTTCCTTGTATTTACAAAGTCTGAACTGCTGTGAGCTATATGCAAAATCAAGGTTTCCATTAAAGCTGTTTGGATTCAACTGATCTCGATGATAGCTGATTCCTTCGGCAGTTATCTGCGTTTGCTCCATAAGAAAATTAAGTCAAATACTTGTTCTGCTACAACATTGGTTATCTGATACGGAGGTCTGATGTCCTTGTTTCTTGTCTGAGTTTGATCCGATAAAACATTGCAAGAGTTATTTGATAATCTGCCGATTTGAAAGGACTTGATGGCAGTTAGTTCCTTAGGCCCTACCTTATCCCAGACCCCAAAGCTTTAGTCTTTGTCTTGTCTTTAATGTGAAGTTGAACATTCTTTCTATACTTTCCTACTCCTTGAAATGATTGTCTTATTTACCCTATAATCTACTTAAAACTCTTATTTAGTCTTTGAAGCTAATTGCTTGGCAAGTTTAACTTGAGTTGGGAGAATCATAACCTCAGTGATTTGAGGTATGCATCTGAAATGGAGATCAAAATAACGGAAAACAATAGTGTTTTTTTATAACAATGGTGTTTTTTTTTTAGCCGAAGATATATCGAAAACAACTTCTTTACCTACCAAGTGAGAAGTAAGGTCTGTGTATAGTGTAATCCTCCCCAAAGCCCACTTATAAAGTGGTTTATAATTGGCACTTCAACTATTTCGTCAAGCAGTTGCTTCTCACTAGCATTTATATCAAAAGCTTGAGGATCTAGAAAAGAATCCATCTATTATAATTTTCTTGGAAGAGCAGTTTCATTTGTTTTCTGTAGGAATGTGGCTAAAAGGATAAATTGACCCACCTAAATAATATGGGCCTAAATAATGACACAACAAGATAATTAATATTTACCTTAATAGAGAACTCCTAAATAGGAGAAGAATCCTACAAGGAATATACTACCATTTATAAGTGGTAGAGTTATGGTAGGATTACCATACTCAGTTACATCAAATTCCGGAAATCACTCTGGGTAACAACTTTCCTTCTACTAATCAGAGACATCTATAAAAGCCCCAGTAAGTTCAAGGCAAAGGTACGCTTTAAATACTACTCACTAAATATTCTTGGAGTTCTCTGATTGCTCGTTTACTAACTTAAGCATCGGAGAATGACCCCGGGGACCACCCTGGACTTTGTTTTACAGGTTACGATCAGGATTCATTGTTACCAGACGGAGCATTCTCATATTCCACCTTGGTGAGTTTTTAAGACTTATCAGTTACCTTGACAATTTGTCGATCAATGTTGGCAACTCACAAGCAAGCAAGTCAACCACCCTTGAAATGAAGAGCGACAACAATAAATCTGGAAAAGGGAAAGCAAAAAAAAAAAAAAAAGAGAGGAAAAAAAAAGAAGATTTGAGAAATTTAGAAGAGAAGCGAATCAGAAATTGAAAAACACAACGGTGAATAGTAAAAGAGCTGATTAGGCCAAAAATTGAGATAAAAACTTATCTAAATTAGACACCCAAACGAGAAGCCTTCCTTAAATATTTGAGAAGACAAGAGTATCTTTTGAGTGAAGATGAAGGATAATCGATATTATTTCTTTGTCATAGAACAAAAGACAGAAAGATGAAAAATTCTGAAACTTTTACCATTGAGCAAAATGACTATTTTGCACTTGGTCATTCTATACTTCTATCTTTTTATATAATAGAAAAATTGCATCAACTACTAATTACCCTAATGAGTTCTCAAAATTATTGAAAATACTAATAGTTTTGAACATTACAGTAAAATATGTATTTCATTTATCATTTTCAAAAAAGGAAATGCAACGTCTTTTATGAGCAAGTAAAAGTAAATAAGAGTTAGTACAATTTAGATGGTTTCTACATATTAAATTTTACTTGTAAATATTTTTTCCTAATTATCTTCAAAGCTAACAAATAACAAAATTTACCTAAAATTGTCTACTATAAACTAAAGCATTTAAGATCAAAATAAGATTATTTAAATCTTGAAAAGAAATTAAATATATACATAAGGTAAGACCCTTTTGACAACGACTAGCAATTATTGAGAAGTTCTATTTAAATGTCGTATCATTAGTGTTACTTTGACTCTGTGCAATTAGTTTTAATTTTCCATTATTTCAGTGCCTTTTTATCATCTATTGCATACTTCATTTAACATTCTAGTTGTTTGATTGAGTATTTGAGTTTTCCTCATATATTTTTTCTGTATCAAATTATTTATTGTATTTTTTTTTACATATCCCTTCAGGAAAATATTGATTGGAAAGGCCTTTTTTGTGTGTCATTATCTATAATTGATTGTTTATAGTCCTTAAAAATAATTATTATTAAGTATAAAATGAAAAAAGTTAAATAATTTTGTCATTTTTTTTTTAAAATGACAATAATTTTAAATAACTATTTTTCAAAAATCACGACAGATAATTTAGAATTAATAACACACTATTATTTAAAAAGTTAAATATTCTCGTCAAAAGCTAGTTAGTCAAATATATATTGATCCACACGTTAAGTTCTCTAGCAGACTAATTAAGACATCTTATCGACCAACATTATAGTGTAATCTTAAAAAGAAATTCTCAATTTTAAGTTGTTAAGGTTAAAATTAAGATTTAATAAGAGTCGAATAGATTGGTCTTTAATTTTGCTCTATAGCAATCGAACTTTAGTTATTTAGAAACTAAAGTCATATTGGATTTAACTTGTGAAATATTATTCTACGAAAATATAAACTTCTATCAAAATAAAATTATTTATTATAACAAAAAATTAAAAACCAGCACGAAATAGGAACCAAAGTGCAAATGCTCCAACAGATTTGTGTTAAGCCCAACATAAAGAGAATTAGGCTCCAAAATGAATTTGGGGCCTCACTCCAGGAAAATATAAAAAAAATAAATCAATTTGCCCATAAAATTTGTGAATTGTCTGAACTTATGTTAGGACATTTTGGACAAGTAGTTTAGATATTGTATGAATTGATCCCATTTTGGGCTAACCAATGATATTGTTACAACATTTACCAAAAGTGCAATAGGAGCCATAATTTGGGACCCCATCTACGCAAACCATTATCCTATCAACTTCTACATGTCTCATGACTTGGCACATTTTTTCTGGTTCATATACATTTCCCAAATCTCATGGATGAGAGCTCATCCCATCAAGAAAACATTCAACATTCCAAGCAAGTTTCCATTCTATTCCACTTCCAAAGTTTTAATATTTTCATAGCACAAAGTTATAATCTTGATATTATTACACTAGTGACTATCAAGCTCAGAAATTCTTGAAATTAAATGATGGTGTAAAACAGGATGGTGAGGACCTCAGTCCTTTATCAAACTCCATTCTTGATACCCCAAGAAGATCATGCAAAAGCCCAAGACTTCAACTTCAGCTTGAAGGAACAAGAATGGATTTCTATGATAAAGAAATGCAACAACATGAGGGAATTGAAGCAAGTCCATGGTCAAATCTTGAAACTTGGATTTCTCTGTAGTTCTTTCTGTGCTGGCAATCTTTTATCTACTTGTGCACTTTCAGAATGGGGCAGCATGGATTATGCTTGTTCGATTTTCGAAGAGATCAGTGATCCAGGTTCATTTGAATACAATACTGTAATAAGAGGATATGTCAAGGATGTGAACTTGGAAGAAGCTCTACTTTGGTATATTCATATGATTGAAGATGAGGTTGAACCAAATAATTTCTCATATCCTGCTCTTCTTAAGGCATGTGCTCGATTCCGGGCACTCAAAGAAGGAAAGCAGATTCATGGGCAAATTTTCAAGTTTGGACATGAGGATGATGTGTTTGTGCAGAACAGTTTGATCAATATGTATGGGAAATGCGGAGATATTAGGCAATCTTGCATTGTCTTTGAGCAAATGGATCAAAGAACTATCGCTTCTTGGAGTGCACTTATTGCAGCTAATTCTAATTTGGGACTATGGTCTGAGTGCCTCAAAGTTTACGGTGAAATGAACTCTGAGGGATGTTGGAGGGCAGAGGAAAGTACATTGGTGAGTGTGATTTCTGCTTGTACTCATCTGGATGCCCTTGATTTTGGGAAAGCCACACATGGATATCTGGTAAGGAACATGACTGGTCTCAATGTTATAATAGAGACTTCACTAATAGACATGTATGTTAAATGTGGATGTCTAGAAAAGGGGTTGTTTCTCTTCCAAAGAATGGCAAACAGGAATCAGATGTCCTATAGTGCCATAATCTCTGGGCTGGCCTTGCATGGTCGAGGGGAGGAAGCACTAAGGATCTTCCATGAAATGCTCAAAGAATGTTTGAAACCAGATGATGTTGTTTATGTCGGGGTTTTGAGTGCTTGTAGCCGTGCTGGATTGGTTGAAGAAGGGCTAAAGTGTTTTGACAGGATGAGACTGGAGCATCGGATAGAGCCAACGATTCAGCATTATGGGTGCATGGTTGATCTCTTGGGGCGAGCTGGGAGGCTTGAGGAAGCTTTAGAACTCATCAAAGACATGCCAATCAAGCCAAATGACGTACTGTGGAGAAGTCTGCTAAGTGCTTGCAGAGTTCATCAGAATGTTGAGTTGGGAGAAGTAGCAGTCAAGAATCTTTTCAAGTTGAAATCAAGAAATGCTAGTGACTATGTGATGCTCTGCAATATGTATGCAAGAGCTAAAATGTGGGGGAAAATGGCTGCAATTCGGACAAAAATGGTTAATGAAGGGATAAGTCAAGTACCTGGTTCTTGCTTGGTTGAAGCAAACAGAAAGCTCTACAAGTTTGTGTCACAAGATAGGTCACATACCTGCAGTGATGAGGTATATGAGATGCTTCACCAAATGGAATGGCAACTAAAATTTGAAGGGTATTCACCAGATACATCATTGGTATTGTTTGATGTAGATGAAGAAGAGAAGAAGCAAAGATTGAGCACTCATTGCCAAAAGCTGGCAATTGCATTTGCACTTGTGAAAACATCTCAAGGTTCTCCTATAAGGATAGTGAGAAATGTGAGAATGTGTAGTGATTGCCACACATACACTAAACTAATTTCCATGATTTATAAAAGAGATATCGTTGTTAGGGATAGAAATCGATTCCACCATTTCAAAGATGGAACTTGCTCTTGTAAAGACTACTGGTGAATACATTTTTTTCCCCTTCAAACCTGCCTTTCATAATTATAATCATACTTTCTGCAGTTCAAAGAAGTAAGCAGAATTAGCAGCTACCTTCAGAATCATCCCAAATAGGGGGTTTCCCCAAAGATCACTTTTGCCTCATAGCAAGAACTAAAATTTATTGCTCTAGTGAGTGAGAACAGGGGTGAGAGTAGCAGCAAAATTGATAAGAAATAATATAATCCTGGTTAAACGAGCTCACTGCTGAAGCTAAATATTTGATCCACAAAACTCGATAACAACAATCACTTTGAATAATGAAGTAGAAGGGGAGTTTAATTCCAGCAAGATCTTTTTTCTTTTGATTCAATGATCCATTAGACTAAAGCAGGCTCTCATATGGTGCTTATTTTTTTGTGGCAAATATTTGCCAAATAATAGAAACAGGTCATTCGACCTTCCAGTTTTGAACCTTTAACCTCCCAGATAAATCCTACCTGAACTGGAAAGGTGATCTATACATTGTAATGTTTTAAGATATAGTCGTATAGCACTAGTAAAACACCGCAAGTGATCTCCAATTTCCAGATCATTATTCAAGCTGAACCGTAGAGATGGCTGCAGTAATTTCCTGTGCTCGAGGATCATTGTTTTCCAAGGACACACCATGAGGATCTTCTCTTACTAGCATTGCAAGAACATTAAGTGAACTCCAAGCTTGAGTCACGTTTTTGGTTGAATCCCCCAGGGTAACTGCAAAAACCGCATCAAATCCACCAGCACCAGGAATGCCAGCCAACAAGACTCCCTCCATATTCATTGTAGCATCTAGAAGCTGAGATTGCGATTCTGGTTCTATCTGTGAATTTTGTAGAAGGTGAAAGAAATGGTTATAAACCTGGAACAAGGCATTAGTGAACTAGACTCTTTAAGAGATTTTGACGTTATAGACATCGCTATATGCCAAGGTCGTTGAAATGTATTACTTGGGAAAATTGCAGTAAAGTAAATTAGACAGAAAAAAGTAATTTTGTTGCATCTGTTGAGGAAAAATAAACTTTAAATTAAGAGACCATCTTCCCAACAACATTCCTATACTTTGCAACAGATGTAAGAATTTGAATTTGAACCTACTTTTCCTTCTCATTTGGAGACTATTTACCACTGATACGAACACATTCAAGAAATTTATCTTTCATTTACTTTACTTAACCTCTTCTTCTTATTTTTGGACATCTTAGAAACCCGAAGGGAATGGACACTTTAATTTCATATAGAAAGTTGTCAAAAGATTAAATTCTTCGATAGAGTGATGTCTTGATAAATTTTCATCTGAAGTAATTCATACATAGGTGAGGAGTGAGAATAAAAGAAAAGAGAAGAAACAACCCAGTTATGTGGTGCTGGAGAACTTACTGGAATTCCAGCAGCTTCTCCCATCTTGCGCATATGAAACCTAATCCGAAGCATAGCATCTCGAGCTCCAAATAATTCTTTAACGACTTCTGCTTGAGTTGGTTCATTTGCTCTCTCCAACCACTGTTCATGGTTAAAACAGAACTCAAAATTCGAAATGAAAAAGGCATCTCTAAACTTTGGAATAATATTCTATGGATAGAACTTCCACAATTAAACCGAAAAGTAAGAATCCAATTGTTGTAAAAATATCCATAATATTTACATCTGAAATTTTGGGCTATAAATAGGACCTTTGAAGCCTCTCTACCTTTACAAGTTAGGGTAAGGTCTGGGTATGCACCACTCCCCCCAGATCCTAGTTGTGGGACTACACAGGTCATACTGTAAATATGACCTTCAAAAAGATCTTTGTTTGGTCGTAATTGAATAAGAAGAAAGGTCATTCGTTGATCTCAAGCATGATCCTTGTGACGGGCAGGACTAAATGCAAATTGAATAATCATATTCGCCCTTAGATGCTTATGGCTGCAAGGTGATTGTAGGATGGAGTTCACTGATATAAGACATCACAGGGGAAGCTTCTCCAATCAGAACGAGATAGTAAGATCTTATGGAGAATATGTAAATCAGCCATCAAATGTAATACAAGGTCAGGATTTGCATAAAGATCCACTGCCTCAGAAATGCTTGGCAATCTGTACTTTTCAGAACCTCATACATTGCTCCTTAAACTTGGGAAAAGATAGAACTGCAAAGAGTTTTCAGAACGTCTTCTTGTTGATTTTGAGCATGACCAAGAAAAGCTAAAAATTGGTGTTGGTATGACTGGAGGTAGAAAGGGCACATGAACTTACGAAGGTTAGGAGTTCCACACATGACAATAAAGTAACAGTAAAAAGGAAAAGGAAAACAAGAACCAGGGGGAAATTTTTCTTTTAATCCATGTCTTTGAATTGCATTAGTTATCTAGTTTAATTGCGTCCTATAGACCCTTGTGGTGGGGTCCTTCCCCGAACCCTGCGAATAGCGGAAGCTTTAGTGCACCGGGCTGTCCTTTTTTTCTTGTCTAGTTTAATTAGCCGTGGAAAATGATATTTCATTTATTAGGTAGATTTTCTTGTATGCTTCGTCAAAAATATAAACCTTCCCAGAACATATTAGCATCTTCAACACCCGGGCCTTTTTATTAGATTAAACCTTCCCAGAACATAGTATCTAAGAGGCTTAAGGGTAGTTACCATCTGCCGTTTATGATAAAACGAGGTGAAACCTCCATTCAAGACCGCACAAGCATTTGAGCTCTGTTCAGTTCTAGTACCACTAGGGTTTTACCTTTTCAGCAGGAAGCAGGCTGCAGGCATTGATGATGCATTCATACGCATTGTAATGTTCCTCTGCCAATTTACTTAGGGTATTAAGGTGAGCTTCAAGAGCAGAGTTTCCTTCTGATAGCCTTCTCCATGTTTCTAGAGAATCCAGAGGGTCAGACCTCTGCCATTTCTTAACAGCCCCAACCATTGATGGCGTTGAAGATCCTCCACTGCCCGGTTCTCCAAGTAACTGCAAGTGCTCAGCTATTAGCTCCAGCAACTTAAAAGAAGAAACGGTGTGTACCAAATACAACTAACACTTCAATCTTGAGATAACTTCTCCTGGAGTAGGATGAGCAAGAACAAATCCATAAAAGGTGACAAGTACAAGGTAAACATTCAATCAGGCAACATCTTCAGTTATAACGTTAATACAGCTAATCAGGGGATTCAACCAAAGAGGGCCAGCAAAAGCATGCAAGGTTGGATCATTGACCTATTTGAAAATTACATATCGGTTATCTTCTGCAAAAGAAATTTGGGTGTTTAATCCAAGCACCAGGTGGATAAATTTGCACTTTGACGTTAATATTCAGCAATTGAAGCTGCAATTAGTTTTATAGTTCTATTTGACAGTATGATAGTCAATCAGCTGGGTAGTCAGCCAAGAGTATGGAGAACAAAAGAGGATGTGAAGATGTGTCATTAAAGGTCCCTTAACATGTAAAACAGTAATTCTGATCATTCAGCTTATCGCAGATGAGCAATCCATTATTCTTAACCAGACAAACATTCATAAAGCTGTGGAGTATAGTACATCAGACTTACTAATGTCATCAAAGGAGGCAATGAAAACTTGGTCCTCTCATGGTCCCACTTTGCTTTTAGGACATCATCAATAGCTTCTGTTAATGGTGTTGCCATACCTGCATTCTGCTAATCCAAAAGAAAGTCATAACAATTGTGAAACTAGATTTGACAGATTTAGATGGAAATCCACAATCATATCCCCGCATAGTAATCAGCAGATATTAATTGGGATGAAATCCACCGGAATAGTGTGTAATGGATATAGATGATTTATTAGCCAACACCAACTATATTGGTAAATGAGGTATAGTTGATTGATTGATTGATTGATTGATTGATTGAAGATAAACTATTCCTTCACGTTAACTGAAGAATTCATATAAGCAGGCATAAAATTCTCCACAAGTTTCCTGACATTTTATACAAGCCCCGGCATCATTCCTTAGTTTTATATGCTCAGGAAAAGAACCAACAACAAGTGTTGATCAAATCAAGGCTTTCATAAAAGTTTCGTGTTGATCGAATCAAGGCTTTCATAAAAGTTTCATGTTGATCAAATCAAGGCTTTCATAAAAGTTTTGTGTTGATCAAATCAAGGCTTTCATAAAAGGTTTAGTAGAATCAAGAATGAATTATTTCCAAACCTTTGCTAAGACCAACATCTGAGTTTGTTATGCCAAACGGTGATGATGCAAAAGAGAAGAAGTCTTTCATAAAAGTTTTGTGTTGATCAAATCAAGGCTTTCATAAAAGGTTTAGTAGAATCAAGAATGAATTATTTCCA
>JBDJHY010000106.1:14343952-14366277 GCA_039654485.1 Withania somnifera | reverse complement strand
TGTAAGGATAGTGAGAAATGTGAGAATATGTAGTGATTGTCACACATACACTAAACTAATTTCCATGATTTACAAAAGAGATATCATTGTTAGGGACAGAAATCATTTCCACCATTTCAAAGACGGAACTTGCTCTTGTAAAGACTACTGGTGAGTACATATTTTTTCCCCCTTCGAACTTGCCTTTCATTTATAACGATACTTTCTGCAGTTCAAATATGTAAATAACAGTAGCAGCTACCTTCAGAATCATCCAAATAGGTGGTTTCCCCCATGAGCACTTTTGCCTCGTAGAAAGAACTAAAGTTTATTGCTTTAGTGAGTGAGAACAAGGGTGAGAGGAGCAGGGACATTGATAAGAAATAATATAATCCTGTTTAGACGCGCTCACTGCAGAAGCTTAACACTTGATCCATACAACTCGACAACAATCACTTTAATCCCAAAGATGCTCCAGAATCTTTTCGATTGCTCGTTCGAGGAAAGGTTTTTTTATCAAAGCTCTCGAACCTGTTCCAAAGTCCATTTAGGATTGTTGGAATTGAATTTGATTGCTGACAGCTACACGGGTGTTGAACGTGGGGGCTGTTCTTATTTTACCAGAGGGGTTTGAATTAGCTCCCCCATCGTATTTCTCCCGAGATGAAAGACAAGATTGGCAATTTGTCTTTTCAGAGCAATGGCCCCAATAAAAAAAATATTCTTGTGAGTATTAAAGTAAAAGGGAAGTTTAACTATTAAAACTAGAGCAGGCTCTCACATGAAGCTTATTTTTCCGTGGCAAATATTTGCCCTCTTCAAACAATAGAAATGGTCATTTGAACTTACAGTTTTGAAACTTTAACCTCCCGGAAAAATCCAACCTGAACTAGAAAGGATCTATACATTCTAATGTTTTAAGACATAGTCATATAGCACTATTAAAACACTGCAAGTGATCTCCAACTTCCAGATCATTATTCGAGATGAATTGAAGAAACAGCTGTAGTAATTTCCTTTGCTCGAGGATCGGTGTTTTCCAAGGACACACCATGAGGATATTCTCTTACTAGCATCGCAAGAACACGGAGTGAACTCCAAGCTTGAGTCACATTTTTACTTGAAACCCCCAGGGTGACTGCAAAAACTGCATCAAATCCACCAGCACCAGGAATGCCAGCCAACAGAACTCCCTCCATGTTCATTGTAGCATCTAGAAGCTGAGATTGTGATGCTGGTTCTATCTGTGAATTGTGTACAAGGTGAAAGAAATGGTCATAAACATGGAATAGGAAGCGCAAGGGGCTCTTGAAGACTACCTTACAGACATTGTTTGAATGCCAAGGTTGTTGAAATATGTTCCTTGGAAAATTCCGCTAAGGTAAATTAGACAAAAAAATAATTTTCTTGCAAAGTGTCTGTTGAAAGCAAGAAGAAAGTTTAAATCAAGAAACCATGCAACAGATGAGGACTTTGAATGGAACCTACTTTGCTTTCTTATTTGGAAATTCTTTTTCTGCTGATACAAATATATGCAAGAAAATTACTTTGTCATTTACTTCATTTAACACTTTTCCTTCTTATGTTTTGGACATTTATAGAAATCCTAAGGAAATTGGCACTATAGTTTCATATAGAAGTTGTCTAGAGATTAAATTTTCACCAAGAATTCATACATAGTTGGGGAATGAGAAGTGAAGAAATGAGAAGAAACACTCTAGTCACATGGTACTGGAGAACTTACTGGAATTCCAGCAGCTTCTCCCATCTTGCGCATCTGATACCTAATCCGAAGTATAGCATCTCGAGCTCCTAATAATTCTTTCACAATTTCTGCTTGAGTTGGTTCATTTGCTCTCTCCAACCACTGTTCATGGTTAAAAACAGAAGAACTCAAATTTGCAAATTGAAAAGGAATCTCTAAAATTTAGAATTATTCTATCGACAGAAATTCCACAATTATGCCTAACAGTAACAAGAATCCAATTGCTGTAAAGATTAAAAATAATTACATTATCAAGCCTTTGAAAAGTTATCTTCCTCGTCCTTTTTTTTCTTTGTGAGAGGGTAACATAACAGTTCTCCTTTTGGTATTCGGTCAATTGAATTAGAAAATAGCTAATTGGTCGATCTGAAGTATGATCCTTGTAAGAGGCAGGATAAAATGCAAATTGAATAATTATAGTAGCCCTTAGATGCACACTTCTACAAGGTAACTGCACGAAGGAGTTTCTTGATATGAGACATCAGAGGGACAGCTCCTCTAATCAAAATGAGATGGTAAAATGCTAATGGAGATTGACGTAAATTGGCCATCAGATGTAACACAAGATCAGAGGACTATGAACAGAAAGGAGGACAAAAATTTGATGAGATGAAAGTTCAGAGGAAGTAGATCAACTGCCTCAAATTCTTCACGATCTGTAAAATTCAAATCAAAAGCTCATCCACTGCTCCTTAAACTTGGGAGAAGATGGGTAGAACTGAAAAGAATTCTAGGAATGTTTTTTGTTGGTTTTGAGCAAGACCAAGAAAAGCTGACAATTGGTGTTGATATGACTGGAGGTAGAAAGGGCACAAGAAACAATGGGGCAGAAACCGGGAGGCCATGAACTTATGAAGGTTACAAGTTCCACACCATGATAACAAAAGGAACAGTAAAAACGAACGGAAAAACCAGAACAACGGGAGGACATTTTTACTTTCAAACTATGTCTTTGTATTGCATTTGCTATCTGGTTTAATTAGCTGTGGGAAATGAATTTTTATCTATTAAGTAGATTTTTTCTGTAGGTTTTATAAATGAAATTGACCTACTAAGGAGGCATATATAATAAATACTATGATTATTATATCCTCTGCTCAACTCAGTGAGGTTACATAACTTGCAGAACATATTAGCATCTAAGAGGATTAAACCTTCGCAGAACATATTAGCATCTAAGAGGCGTCAAGATAGCATTAGATCTTGAGCCAGGCACTAATTCCATAAAAAGTTTTACCTTTTCAGCAGGAAGCAGGCTGCACGTATTGATGATACATTCATAAGCACTATAATGTGTCTCTGCCAATTTACTTAAGGTATTAAGGTGCAATTCAAGGGCAGAGTTTCCTTCTGACAACCTTCTCCATGTTTCTAGAGAATCCCGAGGGTCAGACCTCAGCCATTTCTTAACAGCCCCAACCATTGATGGTGTTGAAGATCCTCCATTACCCGGTTCTCCAAGTAACTGCAAGTTCTCAGCTATTAGCTCCAACAACTTAAAAGAAGAGAAAATGTGTACCACATAATATAACACTTAAATCTTGAGATGACTTCTGCTGGAGTAGGATGCCTTGGAAGAGCAAGAACGAATCCACTTAAGTGGAAAATATAAGGTAAAATATTTCATTCAGGCAACATCTTCAGTTATACATTTGTACAGCCAATCAGGGGATCCAATCAAAGAGCGCTGGCAAAAGCATGCTAAGTTAGATCATTGACCTATGTGAAAGTTAATTATCATTTTCATTATACGTTTACGGTTAAGTATCTTCCGGAAAACAAATTTGTGTGTTTAGCCAAAGCACCAGGTGGATAAATTCACACTTGACGTCAATATTCAGAAATTGAAGTTGCAATAAGTTCTACAATTCTATTTGACAGTATGATAGTCAATCAGCTAAGAGTATGGAGATCAAAAGAGGATGCACAGCTGTGTTATTGAAGGTCGTTTAGCAGGTAAAACAGGAATCTTGATCATCCAGCATATATCAGATGAGCAATACATTACTCTTAACCAGATAGACATGCATAAAGTTGTGGAACGTAGAAATTCAGACTCACTAATGTCATCAAAGGAGGCAATGAAAACTTGGTCCTCTCATGGTCCCACTTCGCTTTTAGGACATCATCAATGACTTCTGTTAGTGGAGTTCCCATACCTGCATTCTGCTAATCCAAAAGAATGTCAAACAGTTGTGTGAAACTAGATTCAATAAGATTCAGATGCAAATCCACAATCATCACTACGCATAGCAATTAGAAGATGTTTCTCTGACAAATCTCCTAAGAATAGGCTGTGATGCAATTTCTTTGCATGTAAAATGACCTACAGAAGATTGATGAACGTCAAACCTCAGTTACCACTCCCTCGATTATCACCTGCTCTTCATTCTTCAAAAAAGTGGCAACAGATAACTACAATCCCTGGTATAAACTGGGCCTTGTGTGACCAAGTTAGATTTTAGCACTACAGAAGCATGTATTATAGAGCCACTGAGTTGAAGGCTTATATCCCTGCAGACACACTGATTGTGTACAAATTAGTGATTACTTGCACCAAAGCCATGCATCTATACCTACTAAAATGGTGCATTCCTAGAAGTTCTATGATAAAAGGATCCGTACCATGGTCTTCCAATAATTTGCTCACCATGAAAAGGCTACAGTCAGCTCGTAACTCTATACCACTCTCTAAGCCTAGAATGTCAGTAAGCAGCAGGATTTCTCTACCTTGCTGGCCTTTTAATTCCAGAGACAATATCAAAATTAACATTACCGTAAGAATAACATCTCGTAGTGATGGAAACAATATTTGATTGATGAGAACATTTTTTTTCCTATTGTCTAGTAACTGCGAAATTCATGAGGGTCAGTTGGCATATAGTCCGGAACTTGGTGGATAAAGACCCACCCCTCTACCCTTCTTAAATATCTGGCTTTTGGTCAGTCACATGGTTTGAACTCCTGACGTTCACCAAATCTGCATTACACACAGACTTACCACTTAACCAAAGCCCCAGGGTCTTGAATGACGCGATATATTCATCTTCATATGAAGCTATCTCAATTTGGAAAGAGCAACACATTTTATTATCACCTCTTACAATAAAAGCTATGTAATTCCAGGGTCTTGAATGATGCGATATATTAATCACCTTCATATGAAATTACTCAATTTAGAAAGAGAACATTAACTTCATTATCACCTCTTAGGATAAAAGCTATGTAATTCAAGCATAGATTATTAATGAGCTTTAAAGAGTAAGTCTTTGGCAGATTAAATTATTATATCTATATATACTGAAGGCTATTTTCGCATAACCGAGATGGAGAAAACTTAACACACTACTTTATCCATGAGCAAACTATGCCAACAAATTAATCAAATAGATGGAAAGTGAAGAGGACCTGCGCAGAAGAGAGCACTTCAGGCGAAAACCGGATGTAGCGCTGACTGCCATAAACTGCAGAACTAACATCAAACCCACTGCCAACTTTACCCTGTGCAATGCAATGAGCAGTTTGAGCTATCACATGAACTACATCAAGAGCAGCGACATCTTTCTTTCCTTGGACTTGGTCCTCAGCCAAAGAAGGGAGGTTCACAACGCCAAGATAATGTAGCAAAGCGGCAACAACTGCAGTTGTCATAGCTGCTGATGACCCTAATCCAGTCTTTGCAACTTCAGGTTTGCGATTTTCTCCAGTTGATTCTTCTGCATTAAAGGTGATTGAAGCAAAAGGTGGAAGCGAAGCCAACGATTCAGGTATAAGAGGGAGGCCACATGCTTCAATCTACAACAAACAATCAACAGACAGGTCACAATATTTATCAAACAAGAGAATACAAACAAACTAGCTTGGTAACATCTTGGGCTGCATCTTAACTTATGCATCCGTTACACAATGTCACTTATAGAAAGTTAAATATTTCATTCGATGAATTATTTCCAGCCACACAAGAATCCGCAAATCAATGTCATTGCAATTTCTTTTATTTTTTTAAGGTTGTGGTGTCCGGGCCAGCTTTCACGAGTCTTGACTAAAATCCACCAGATACCTACCACCCCACAAACAAATTTTCCAGCAAGGCTAGAATAGATGGGAAGACTCACCTAGTGTTTTTTTGTTTCTGTTAGGATTTGAACCTTCGACCTCATGGTTTCGTTGCAATTTCTTGTGCTTATAGTCCAGCACTAAGTAAACGTGATCACGATATGTACGTCTCAAGATGATCAGGATAATTGAAAGCCTGTTGTCTGCTTTGTTTTGATATTCTATACAAATCCTCGTAGAATTGTTTTTATATTATATCCAGAATCCTATAACTTGAGAAATAAATCAAATAAGCAAAAATCCGTTTCCATGAGTGAAGTAAATCTTACAAATGTTGCGATCATGTGGTGCATGACTAGCCACTCCTTTTTACAACTTCAGCAGCTGCGAATTTGTCTTAAATTTACGAATTTGAACATCAACTATATCAACTTGATGTAGCATAATAAATTTCTCATTATTCCACAGTATCTCCAATAAGAATTATATATTTTGTCCAGTGTTATCTTCTGAACTTAGAATTTTTTTTAGTCAAAGTAAGTCCATCAATTGGTCAAATTGATATAAAGCCAACTTAGGTCACTTTCTGGAATTGAGGTAGTACTCCATAGTCCATACTATTTTTCATTAAACCATTCATCTAACTAGGCAAAACCTGATTTAGAAAAACTGGCAGGGCAATATATAGTCTCTTATAATATTAAGATAAACAACGTTGGCCTTTGGGTATGATTACTACTGAATATCAAATTTCCGTTCATGCCAACAAGCTGGACTCAGGTAAATAATCTATCACTCAACTACATGTCATATCAGAAATATAAAGTAAGCTGCAAAAGCACCTGATTCCGATATGAATAGAACTCATTGCAACCCAAGATAGTTATGTCAAGACCTGAATGGATAATGCAGTTTGAGAAATTATTGTTCTAATTTCTTAACAAAAAATTATGAGGTAAAGTTGCATATTAAAGAAATGTCATCATCCTTAGATAAGAAAGGCGGTGTCAGACTTTACCCTGCAGAAGTAGTTTCTGCAACACGTACTTCTTATCTTTGTCAAGTGTTGCATGGGCTGCTGCAATGGAATACTGCACCGCATGTTCTACAAAGGGGTTTCTTGATCCACTGATGTTCGTCAAAATTATAAGTTAATGCATGTTTCCATTTAGATGACTTACACATTTATGTTAAAACAAACCGATCAAATTACTTTAATACAGTAAACAGGTTACACTTAATATTTCAAAACTCAATTCTCAGCAAATTCACAAACATTTTTTGATAAAATAAATAATTATATTAGTGACGGGTTAAATCCTGTATAGAAGCTGCATACCAAATAGCAGAAAACCTACACAAAAATATGGTTCTCCATAAAATACATCCAAAATCAATACGCATAGGGACCTCATGGCCTGCGGGTACACCAAAAAGAAACTAGAAACTAGAAACAAGAGATTCACAAACAAAAAAAGAAAAATATTTATCTCCACTAACGAGACATAAACTACTTGCCTTGAAGAAACAGGCTGAAGCTTTAAGTGCTTAAGAGACAGTTTATACATGGTTTCTCTATCCATCTGAGGGGAAGTCAACTTAACATCTGTCCATGCCTGAAAATGAATTAAGAAATACATCAGGAAAAAGGCGAAGGGGAAGACAATAAAAAGTGGTTCTCAAGAAAAGAGGAGGAAAAAAATGGTCATGCATACTTCAGATATATGATCATTCAGTTAAGTGCAGCAAATGTCACTCACCCATGCCCAACTTTCAGGTTTAATTTCCTCATAAAGTGGCTTCACAATAGCAAAAAAACGAGCATTTGTGCTCAGTACAATACCAGCATTTGGCCTCTCTAAAACAAGATAACCTCCGGTCATCAAAACCTTTCCAGGAGCAGAGGCAACTCTGTTTAGTCATCAATTAGCCAAAAATCAAACATATTACTGCATACAAAAGCTAGTGGACTATTAAAGTAAAATAAACTGGAAAAATCCAAAAGATAAACATCCCAAACTTACACTGCCATTTATTTAACAAGTCTCACTATGTAAAGCTTGAAATGTGCAATCCAAGATAGATAAGCTGCACACACAAAGTACCCACAATAACGTACTAGTTTTTCTTCGGAAAAATACAAAGAGACAAAATGAAGAATAATAAAGAACAAAATCCCCGTCAAATTTATTCAACAACAGCAACAAATATGCCTTAAATCCCCAACTAGCTGGGATCAGCTATATAATCAATCCTCCATTCTGCTCCATTTCGACCTATTTCTAACCAAACTACAAAGACTGCAACTTCTTCTAACTTTCTACATTTAGAAATAATTTAAGGCATTAAGTATAATTTTCTTATATTTCTCCTAGTGAGATTTGATTTACAGCTACACAATATCCAAGGGTTGTTCTGATCACAAGTTTCAATAGTCCTCCATTCTTTCTTAAATTTGGTTCCTAGTCAAACAAATATCACATAAATTGGGATTGAAGGAGTAACAAACACCGAACCAAACGTAGCATAACAACAAAACCTTAATCACATCCAATATCATCTAAAATCAAAGAAAAGGGAGATCTTTGATTTCACTACATTAACTTGATAAACTGAAGATAAAACATCTATACTGATATGATCCAACATGGGGTTCCTCTAAAATCCTCAAACAAAATATTTCAACAAGCTAGACTCAAAATCATCCACCACACCAATCATCTAGGCCTAACTCCAATAATGGGGCCACAAACTACAAAATAAACAAATAGTGGGAAAACGAGAAAAGGGCAAATCATTAACACTTTAAAATTTAAAATAAAGTAAAAAGCACTAAGTCCACACCACAATTTCAAGAAAGTGGAAAATTTCAAGAATGACAAGTAATCACTCATATTCTATCATAAAGATAAACTCAGTGTATAAAGAGAGAGAAAAAGATGCTTGCCTTTGTTGGGTGGTGGGGTGGTGGGTTGGGGTTGCGGGGTGCTGCTGCTGCTGCTACTGTGATTGGCAGTGTTGAATGGGATTGAAGACGTTAACAAGAACTACAGATGTGCAGATGCAGTAGTAGTACATTCATTTTTCACTTTTTTTTTTTATTTATTGACATCATATCTTGTTACCAAAAAGTTTTAGGGGCCAGTTAGTATATCAATTATAGTACTGGGACTTATTTGCATTTTAACAATTTTCTTAGACAAGGTCCAAACTATTCCCCTTGAATTGACTTGTCTCTCCCGGTGTGAACTTCTCTACATCAACGAGTCATCATCTCTCATTCAGGTAAATAATTTCTCTTTACTTATAATGGGGTTTTTCTTTTGTTGTGAAAAATGAATTATAATTGAGAATTTGATTATTCTTTACACTTTTCTGATATTTTAAATTTCAGGGTCGACTTTTTCTCTTTGGGAATTTGTGTTAGTCTAGGATTTGGGTTTTTGAAGTATGTTCTCTTTGACTTTGTTTTCTTTTTCCATTATGAAGACACCCAGATGCAAATTTTATTTTTATAACTGTAGTGTTCTGGACCTTTCCGCACCTCACTAAATCCACCCCTCACCGTCTAAGTTTTATTTTTACTTTTTTCTTGATGTGTATTGAAGATGTGGGAACTTATTTATCTTGAGACATCATTTTCTGGATCATTATCCTGTTTTTGTTGGTGACATACCCTAATGGGTTGTTTGGTAGTTGGTTAGAATTATGCAGGTAGTGATAAGACATGTAGTATTAGTTATGGAGGTTTCTAAATTGCAAACCAAATGTTATTAATTTCATATATGAACAACTTATTTCCTAAATAGCTACCATATGTTGTATAACTTATACAAAAATTTATACATGAATGGGTTGCTTTTTTACTAGCTACAAGGTGAACTAGGTAGAAGGATTATTTATTGTTACTTTTGGGTTTTAAAGGTGCTTACTGAGGACTAGGATAGAAAGTTGTGGAAGATGCGAATTAGGGTGGTAGGTTAGGGGTTAGGTGTGAGTTCCTGCTGGTAGGGTGTTTCTCGTGCTAGTAGTAGGGTAGTATCCTGTCCTTGCTATTTAGATTGATTGTTTTGTTTTTTCTACGTGGCACTGTTTTTGTTTGTTTGTCATTTCCAAAATTTTATATTGTTTAATTGTTGTACAAGACTGTGGTGTGTGTCGTGAGCCGAGAGTCTTTCGAAAATAGTCTCTACCTCACCTATGGGGTAGTGGTATGGACTGCGTACACTTTACCCTCCCCAGACCTCATTTGGTAGAAAATTACTGGCTATGTTGTTGTTGTTGTTGTTTGGGTTTTAAAGGTTGATAACAATGTCTAGGTGTTACTGAATAGGAGTTGTAATAAACAGAAGTGACTGTCATTTTCCCATTTTGGCAGATAAACTTTTCCGGATTTTAAGGTAACCAAACACGGAAAAACATTTTCTTTTACACTAAATACATGTCATATATGGTTCAGTGTGGTCCAGATCGGTGACTTGATTCAAATGGTCATTGGGTTTATTTCTTTGTTCAAACTTTGGTTAGCTTAATGCTTTATTCACTTTGAATTCTGGATTTTTTCTTTTTTTGCTTACACATTTTTTAGGAGATTAAATTTGGTATTTTGAATGGAGTTCTTCTCCATTTTCCTTGATTTGGCTTTGCTCTGCCCACGAGTTCCATATCTCATGATAATGTTCGATAATGTTTTGACTCGTGGAGCTCGGAGTGGGAATTTATGAAAAACTTGTTGCTTACTTAATTATACTAATGTTTAAGTAGTGGCCTATGCTTCGAAATGCATAATCTGATGGCATGCAAAAACTCCAGGCTACTGATCGTTGCCTCTAGTTGCGATGACTAATGAGTTGAAATTGCAATGCCTCATTTACTAGTCAAGCTGATTACTGTATTCTATCATTCAGTAAACCAAAACTCCTACAAATTGATCTTTTATATGCAGAGAGAAAAGACCTGTATTTGACTTTAGCCTTTTGCATGAGCAGAAATTTTCCACCAACATTCACTAAGTTTAGCTTACCCAAGTGAGTCATACTCCTTATGGAAAGTTCTGAGGCTCCCTTCTGTTTTGGCTTCTCGTCTTCAACAGGATCATCTTCAATACACTGGAATTTGTTTCTCTGAGGCTATTTTTACCAGAAACCTGCATGATCTGTTGCAGAGTTTGTACTACCTAACTCAATCTTGAGTCAATCTTTTGCAGTTATTAACGAGTAAGTGTCAGCTAATCTTTGCAATTCAAGCTGCATTGAATGAATACTGATGTTCAGGTCCTGGATCCATGATCCCCATGTCCCACTTTCTAGGGTCCGTACCTGTTAGGATCTCATCCAGTACAACACAAAAATTCCACACATCACTCTTAGCTGTGAGATGATCTGTTTCCATGTAATCAGCAGCTGCATACCCCCATTCCCTCTCAACTGCTGGTAGAACATGGTTGTGAGGGCTAAGTCTGAAATCTTTGGCTTGAAGTCATTATCTGAAAGCAAATTTGATGCCTTTAAAACAAAATATATCACCTAAACTTCCAATTCATCCAAATATTCCCTGAGCTGCTCAAAGTATTATACGTTCATTTCCTTGCCAAGAAAGAATGGGGAAGGCACTATTGAAGAGATGATTTTCTGGGATTCTATTTGGCATGAATTCATACACAAGTAGCAACTGAATAACTCTTTCCCCATCATCGGTACAATATCCAATTAGTTTGATGAGATATGTGTGATCTACTACTCCCAGAAATCACATCCAAAAGTCCCCCAATCTTATAACTCAAATTGATAAGCATATCTATTGAATTTTGTAACTCAAATTTACCAGCACGTGTAATGCTACCTTTGTATACACATCCAAAAGTCCCCCATTCTTAAGTTGCCTATTAAAATTGTTAGTTGCTCCAATCGTGAAGTACCACTGGTGCTGATTTGCTTTCTATCTTTGAAGTAAAAGAAACACTTTACTTTCTTCCCTTCACAAATGTTGATAGAGCTTTCAAAATTCAACCTTTAACTCCCAGAGTCCAGGAACAGCCATAGAATATCATAATTTGTGCAGGTACAACCTTGCTTTTGATCTTTCTTCACATTCATAAAGTAGTCTAAATCGTCGTTCCTTATTTTTTTTTTTTTGAATAAGGTAACATTGTATTCTTCAGTACCAAGATGGTACTGGTAGTGAAATATTACAGAGCATCGGATCATCAAATAGATATGTATATAAATGTAAGGTAAGGTTGCGTACAATAGACCCTTGTGGTCCAACCGTTTCCCGGACCCTCCGCGCATAGTGGGAGCTTTGGTGCACTAGACGGCCTGTTTTCTATAAATGATATGTAAAACTGAACAAACACGTAATATGAAATGGCAAATTCCAGAAAACTATACTCTATGTCTGTCGTACAGTGGTCGACCGCTGCATTTTCCTTTGTGGAGGTTGTGGGATCAATCCTGAAATCCAAATAGTTGTTTTGCAAAATTCTTAGCCTGGTTTGTTAGAAGTTGGAATTCATAAAGAGTTGAACTTTGACTTCATCTTGGGAATACTTAATTTAACCTAGTGGCCAAGATTCATTTCAGGTTTAGTAAGTGATAACCAAGAATTTGAACTGCTGGAAAAAGTTATTTCAGCACAACCAAATTTGGAATTATAATTTTAGAAAAAACTACTCGTCTTTGCAATTTGCGAACTTTAAACAATTTATCTTCTTGTTGCTCTTTCTTAACTTCTCATATCTCTTTGTCATTTGTCTTCATTTATTCTCTTTCTAAAATTTCAACTCCGTTTTCCAAAGTTCTGCATATGCCATTGATTGGGTTGTGGCCCAATTTTGTATTTAACTCGTTTTTATACCTGTCAAAATCCAACCCAACCAACATTTACCAATTACCACCACTTGTATCAGGTTTCATTTTGGTGATGTTGTTCTCTTTCCTTTCTTTTTATTTGTTACAAAGCAATATTTTTGAATGAGCAGGTGTAGAGCAGAGAAGGAAGTAGTTCAAGAGAGATGCAGAAGCTGGGCGAATTCAAACTGCCTAACTTCTTTAATTATCCACCTTACTTCACGTAATTCACTCCTTTATTTCCATGTCTCTTTATGCATAAATATTTGGCTATAAATTTCAGTTTCTGGTTTTTAATATTGAACTTGTCGGGTCCATATTTATGGAAAACCCTTTTCTTGGATGGTGTGATGAACATGTGTTCGATAGAAGTAGATATCAATCACCCAATTTCCCAAATCAATGGAGAAGGCTATGAGTCCTCTATATCCATTCCACTCGAGGACTAACTTTGCTATGGGTGCATGATGGATTTATTAATTTGCTAATGAGGAAGTAAATAGAATGATTGCTATAGAAAGGTTTTATTCAAGACATCGAGTCATAGTCTCACCATTAGCAGGACCAAATCAGTTAGAACTACCTGCAGAAATTTAGTTTGGATTGCTTTCTCATTTCTGTATCTTATAATTGGAAAGTTCCAAGCAGCAGTTAATTTTTATGGTTTTCTGATAAGATACTGGTTGTTAGTTGTTACTCCCTATGATTTAGCTTGGGCACTCATCCTTAAAAAGTAAGCATCAAATAGTACCTTTTTGATATTGTTTTTTGGTTATGTGAAAACTCAATTATCTAAATAGGGGTAAGATGTGGAAGAAAAAATAATTTCTTGATTATCTAAATAAAATCATTACTTTTGGACTAAATGTAAAAATTTTAAAAACACCATATAATATGGATTAGAAGGAATATCAAGTAATCACTAAGGTCTTCTAGTACCTGTTCCATTCATCTACTGTCCAGATGAAAATGTCCTTTAATCTGTAACAGATAAGATTTTCATATTTATGTACACAACTTGTTTTGTATTACTTCACTTTCATGTGTAAGTCCAACTTTTATCATGTAGAGTTGTAGAACAACTTACAATTTTATCTAGTTAGTTTTCTGGTCTGTCCTTTTCCCTATTTAATCTCATAGCTCTGCTCTTCTTTCTTCTTCTTTTTTTACAACATTACCAGTTTCAAACCCCCCCAACAACAAAAAAAAAGAAGAAGAATAAATGATATACTCCCTCCATTCCAAAATAGTTGTCACGTTTTGCTTATCGAGAGTCAATTTGACTAATTTTCAGAGTTAAATTAGATCAGATTACTTTAATATTTTAAAATTAAAATTAAAATATTTAAAAACTAGATGAAAAGTACTATAAATTACAACTCTTCTCATATGAATATGATGAAGAAATGTATTTTAAAATGTTTTTTTCGTTTGGCTTTCAAAAAGAAAATTGTGCACACGTAAAAAGGAATGGAGGGAGTAGAAGTTTATTGCCACTTACTCAAGCCATGGTGCAATCATCAAATCTTTAATCAGTCAATGGCTTATATGTTAGTTCAAAACAATTATTTTTTCTATTCTTGGATCTTGTAATATAGTCTTCACTCTTGTGGAACAAGCTTGTTTTTTACTATTTAATATTATTATATATTAATGATTATCAACTGAAATGTGCCTTTGATGTGTACATTTTTTTAAATATTCAAGCGAGTTTAAAGCAAAGAAATCATAAATACTGCAGTTATATCAGGTCTAAGAATTCAGTTGGAATTTTAGATCTTTGATTTTAGATTCCGTAATTAGAACATAATAAAGCTAACACCATAGGATTCTTTTCTTTAAAGTGAAGAATTTTGTTTTGACATTTGATGGTATACAAGCAAAAGAAAATGACATTTATATGTGAAATGTTTGACTTGTAGCTTCAAGCCTGTGGTAAGATATCTGTAAAGAGGATTTAAGATGGTTCCTCACAAAAAATAATTATTACCTTTATTTGCTGCCCATGAAATTAGACTTCTCTTCGAGCAATATGGGAAGATTTCTGATGTGGAATATATATTTTCTGCATTAGGATAACTCTTGTTCTTTCCTAGTCTCTTGTTCTTTCCTAGTTTGCAGCCTGTGAGGGAAACTAGGGAGAAACAGATACAGCTATGGAAGGAGCTCATACTTGATTTCTGTCGAACCCAAAAGATCTTTGTAATTGGGCTGGAGGAAGACTTTCCATTGTTCAGTAATCCTGCAATTGAAAGTGAGTGTTTCTTCTTATTATCCCTTCCAACGGTGTTAATTTGACTTGTATTATAATATTATAATAATAATGATGAAGCAAAAACATAATAGATTTTCTCATGCCTGCACACAAATTTCAACTAAGATGATTGTGTCCTAGCATTAAGGAACCCGGAAGATATCACGTCATTTCAGCTTTCTGCATGCAAGTACCTTTTTCATTTTTGTATACTAATGCTGATTTTCTTAGTTTGTTGTTGAAAAAACTAATGATACAGAGATACTGCTATCCAGAAAGAAAATGGATTAATTACATGTGAATCAGTAGGTAATCTATCCAATTTCCAAGGAAGTGGTAGACTGGATGGTTTAGGGAAGGTAATAAGAAACGGTTGCAAAACCGAAAAAGAACAAAAAGTAAATGCTATTAAAGATGAATATAAAATGGCTTAAAGTTTCAGATCCATTGAAGAAGTTTCTGCTATGTTATCAAAATTTCATGGAATATCTTACATTCACATTCCTTGGATTAATCCATGCTAGCTTATCTAGCAACATGAAATTGTCCATAAACCACGTGCATTGCCTCCAACAGATTTCTTTTCCTCGCAAAATGTTTTTAAGGGAAGTAGAAATTCATATAAATGATCAAACTGTTAAATTTGATGTGATTCCAAAGCTTTATGGCTTGCATTTTAATACTTGTTCATTTCAGCACAAGGTTTCTGAAGAAATTTCTTCTCCTTCTATGCCATGAAGTGCATGTCTGATCATTAGACCATGTTAACCAAAAGAAATTGTCAATTGTAATCGTATTTAGTGGTAAGATTCCCCTGTTTCTAAAATTGTAAAAATCTTACAGTTTTTTAGGCAAACGAAATTGTGATTATCCCTTTGTGTAGTATAACTTGCCTCTGACTGGATGAATACCTTCTGTTGACCTGGAATAGTGGCAATTTTAGTATGCCACAGCTGAATACGGGTGATCTCTGATAGTGCAGGATCTCTGAGTCATGAAGCTAGGGGGGCATTTCTCTCTGCTTTGGTTTCTGATGGTGAGTGATCTTGTCATTTTGATAATTGTATTGCCTAATTATTAGTATGGGAGTCTACTAATTTGCAGAATGCTAGATCCTTACTCTGATCTATTTGACAGGTCGTGCAGAATGGATGGATAAAGGTCATAGAAAATGTTTAATCCTATGGCATCGTCTCCAAGATTGGGCAGACTTGATTGTAAACTTTGTGAGTCATGCAGCCTTACATTTATTGCTGTCTGGTTTCAATTTAGCATTGTCCTAACTCAACATGCTAGTGGTCTGCGTTTGAGGGGACTATACTATGATTAGTTTAGTGGATATAGGATTTTTTCTTGGCTATCATACTCAAATGTCATATGCTGTTATTGAAAGCTTGGGCAAAGGGGAAACCCCTAATATCCTTTCCTCATCTCCCCTTCTTTGTTAGTTTTATATTCCCGATCATCCATGTTCCTCGTGCTCTCCCTTACTCTGTACCTACTGCCTCATCTAACTATCTTTTTACAGAAACATTTGCTTCTCCATGGGTTATTCATTTATATAGTATCGTATAAGAGATACGAATTTATTGTTTAGCTATTAGGTTTCTTGTTGGAACACTGCTATATGCCCTATTTGGGGATGGATGCAGAAAGACATGGTTCTGGCAGCGGAGGTGTTTGATGAACTAAAAGTATTATTTAACCTTGTTCAAATTGTGGTTCTGTTGGTAATCTTCTGCCATTCTTGAGCCTTATAGGATTTCTTATGGAAGTATTATCTTCTGATTAGGTGAAGGAGTATGGGCTGGAGGACAGTGTTATGACAGTTGAAGAAATATGTTCTGGAACCGAGTCCCGTGGAACAGGTAAGTTTGGGTTTTAGGATATATGAAATATTAGGTACCACATATTGGTTACTATTTTCTTCTTCTTCTTTGAATCTGGTATATGTTAGCTCGCATTTCACTTGCCTATCTATATGCACAAAGCATATTTTGACTGAAAGAGTTAATACTTCCAATCGTTTTTATAATATGATCTTGTTTCCATCTTGAATTATTTGGTTATAAACATGTATAGTGAATCTGTTATATTAAACATTTTATGTTTAAGATCACACTATTCTCTACGTATAGTATGTTTATTAGTGAAATGTGGTTTAACTAGGTTTTATTCTCAGTCAAACTTGATGGAGTTATGGGATCTTATGCTCTTGTCTTCTTTTCTCCTATTCATTTCATTTGTTTCTTTTGCTTTTTATTGTTTAGAACTTCATGGAATAAACCGTACAGTTCTTATGCGAGCTTTGAAGCTGCTCGAACATAAAGGGAAGCTTGCAATATTTAGGGGAACTTCAGCTGATGATGAAGGTGTCAAATTTTCTCTGTAAACCATGTTGGTGAGCTATATTTTTGTGTACAATGAACAATAAAGTTGGTATCTATGAAATACTTAATGGGGATGAAATTGTTCCATGTGATGATTCAAGTACCTTACTGAACACTATTTTGATTCTAAGTAGAATGAATATTGAATTCTTAGTTTTGCATAGTGCAGAATCAATGTGTAAATTTTGGATGTAGAATTTGCACACTAATCCCAATTGTACCAAATTTTCCAACCCTCTGCATCTAGTCTAAGATATGAGTTGTGTCTTATTTTGAAATATTTGCTTGTATCTCGATTATCTTATTGACTTCCGCTACTTCTCTTGTGGAACTCTTTTGGTCGCATTGTACAAATCTTCCTGCACCCAAAGACTTAGCACATGTAAAACATAGTTATAAAGGGACAAGAGTCGGAACAAATCAAATAACGGTTGCATAGATCCGGTGTTTATACATAAAAGATTTAAGTTTATATAAATAGATTTTAAGTCACGAACCCAGTTTCAAACTGGAACAATGGTTCAGCGGTAGAGGGTAGGTATTCAAAGAAAAATTTACCCCAAGTTAATTGTGTATTAATATTTCAGCAAATTATAACTAACAAAAGTTACATCTACTAAATATTACATTAACAAGAATGGCCCAACTGTAAACGTTACTTTATAATTTACATCACAATGCTCTTTTATCGTTTATTGTTTTCCGTTTTCTTTTCTTCTCTCCAAATATTTCTCTTTTGTGTCCATTGGGGTTTTTGATTGCCAGATATTCTACCATTGTTGTTTTGAGGTTCATTTTTCTTTCGATTCTTCTCTAAGGTGTATTTCTTTATTTATTTAATTTTGTAGTGTTGCGGTTTTGATTTTATTTGGCAAATACTATAATTTTTTGAAAAATTATCAGGCTTTTTGGCTATTATTTTGGTTTGCATGTTTATAGTTCTTTGTTTCTTGAGGTGTCATAGTCACATTAGTTTATTAGTTGATGTCTCAATTGTCATTATTGTTTTTGTAATTTTGCTTTATGTTTTGTTTTGGTGTACTTTTTTCTCCTGATGTAGCTGTTTGTTGATTGAAAATGACAATTTCCAAGTGTGTCTCATAAAAGAAACTTGATTCATCAAAGAAATCACCTACTACGTCTATTGGTGTATTGTATCAGCAACTTAAGAGGATTTTGAATCTCCTGTTGGGGAACGTGTGACTTGTTCGAAATCAAAAAAGTTTGAAAAGAGAGTCAAGAAAATACAGTCGTGGACTAGAAAAATATTTTTACTGTAAAAACTAAAAAAAAAAAATTGCAACTTGTTGATGAAGATTTTGATGAGTGGCCTCCTATTAAACAAAGAAAGATAAAAGCTCCCTCTTATCTTGGTACTAGTGTTTATGATGTATCAACAAAAAAAATGCTGACTCGATTTAAATTTAATGAGAGAAAAACTAATTTGAAAGTACTTTTAAATTGTGTTGTGTATCAATTTTTTTATTATTTTTCAGTTCATTTCAACTGACTTGTTTTCATAGAAAGGTTGGTGATTTTTATATACAACCATCAGAACGTTTTCATACTAGAATTAATTGTCTACTGATATAGTTAGTATTCTTACTACTGCATTGAATGAGTCGCAACTTAAATTCGAAATAGTTATTTTAGATACTTTTTGAATCTTCCTTCTATTGAGACATAAAATCAACGGAGGGGTGGTTTCTGGAGTTTAGAGAGATTTGTAGATAAAAATCAATTGTACTATTTTGAGTTTTAGAATCGACAAATTTTTTAACAAGCGGTTTGAAATGTGTTGATGATGATGTCACTGTGTATGAGAAATCTGCGGTAAATAGATTGATTTCAGAATACTTTTCAGAATATGAAACGAATGGTTTAAAATGAAAAGAGTAGTTGGATTGGTTTAAGAATAACGGATTAAAAAAAGAATGAAAGTCGTATGATGGTGCATTTAAGATGGTATTTATTCAGCATTCTCTATTTTCACATAGCAATATTTTTGGTATCAGTAAAGTAAATTTCGATATGGTTGAAAGTGGTGAATATGAGAATTTTACTTGGAGAAAAATATTTTTTGAGGAAATGCTTAAATAAATAAGGGATAAACAATATGAGTTCTTGTCAATCGGAGGTTTGTCCGTTGCATTACAGACATGATTTTATGAATGTAGTTGTATAGTCCATGAAAGTCTTGTTGTTCAAATTAGTAAAGACGTGCCTCGTATTCTTAATTGGAAAGTGATTGATTCTCCAGTACTTGTAGAACTTACCAATAGTGTTAAGATGTCAAGCATTGACATAGTAATTTTCTATCTTTTTTATTCTCTGCCTTTTTGTTTGGTGTAACTCTAATTGTTTATGAATGTTTATTTGATTGTATATGATGTATTTTGTACAATTTAGTTACTTTATGTGGTTATTTTTTGTTGTATATGAGTGTATACGATGTATATATAATATTAATAATTAATATTGTATTTTTAAATTTGCTTAGTTGAAGTACTACAATATTTGTCCAACCAATGAGGAATCGTCAAAGTTGAATATCAATTCATTCTTTGAGAATATTAATACTGATTGAGGTGGATCACGAGATGTGCCTAAACAATCTCAGCCTCAAAAGATGGAAGAACAGTGTCAATCAAAGTGTAATTGTTCTGCCAAACGAGATTCTCTGATAGCTAAACTGGATCAGTTAAAGATTGATACAAATGTACTGTTTCTTGACCTATTTTCTAAGATTTATTTTTTATTTTCATTTGTGAATATATGTCTTGATTGTTAACTAATGTTTTTTTTCTTCTAACTAACTGATAGAGTTGAAGAACTGAACAAGTTTGTTGTATCTTCCTTTGAGATAATTTTTTATTATTTTAAAATCACTAATTCAAAGAAAAAAAAGTGTTGTCTCCTCATGTACAAGTAAGTCGTTTTTTTAAAAAAAAATCTTTTTTTAATTTTAAACAGAAATCTGATACTTTTTTTTTTTTTTTTAGAGTTTTGAAGTTGATGGTGAGGATTGTGTTGCATCTGGCCTAGGCCATGATGCTATTTTTGAACCATATTCTGATGCTTTTAGTGCTAATAAAAGTGATGATGTTGTCCCTTTTGAAAAAAATTATGGTGTGTCCCTTCCCACGATGAAGTTCATATTGCTGCCTCGGCAAAGCAATATCATGATGGTGCATTCTTTGCCAAGCAAAAGACTCATGACGCTTCTCCTTCCTTCGAGCAAGTTCATGATATTGCCACTGTTGATCAAGCTTGTAATATTGTGTTTACGAATCAAGCTAATACATTTATTGAATTGTATCTTGGGTAACATTATATTTGTGTTTATTGCATTGTATCATTTTAAGTATTTTTGAATATGACTATGATTATATTTACTAAAATAAATTATTTTTTAACTTGACAGCTAACGTAAAGTTAATGTCTACCAGAAGTGATAACGCTCAATTACACTCCGAAATCAATCTAAAAGTGTACATGGACATTGTCAAAGTATAATTATCCATCAAAGTATAATTACCGAATAAAGAGTCGGGGTCGAATCCACAAGAAATAATTATATATGAGGCAATCAAGTAAAAGCGAAAGATAAAGTGCAACTACTATAACTTGAACAGATAGTACAAGGTTTGGGGGAATTAAAATAAGATAAAATGTTTCATATAAAATACGAAAACTGGTTGATCAATGGCGTCACAACTTAAAGATAACACGAAATCAAACTAGGAAATTAAATCATCAACGATCCATGGTGGTTAATTAAATATCTATTAGCAAAGCATGAATTTCAGGATTTAGCCTTGAATTTAAAATATCCACTAGTTTCTCTCGAACACTAGCGAATCTTTCTTAACATCGTTCTTTCGAACCAACCTAAGGAATATGACAACCAACCCAATTTAAGGTTACACTAGAATTTTACTATCTCTAGTCAAAACCCAAAAGATAGAATTCAAAGGTCTAAATCGTGCTAAATTTAATCTTCCCAACTTTAATTAACTCTCTCAAGCTCAATCAAAGTATATGGGAAAATCCAAGGGTTAGCTACTCCCTTTATAAATCAATACAAGAACAAGATAATTTTAGGTCCACAAGACTCAATTAATAATCATAAATATTAGATTAATATCAAAGCATAAGATGATATTATAACCCAAATCCAAATTCAAGTATTATATCAGTTGTGAGTACAAGATTTAAACGAGAATTAAATTCTACACTGAAAATAAAAATTAAAACTAGGAAAGAAAAGATAAGTAAAGGATTTAACACTACAAATCACCAAATCATCAACCCAAGATGTAAATGGATGGTTGCAAGCTCTCTCTTTGTTGTTATTTTAGCTAAAGGCTACAAAAGATAATCAAAGATGAGGGCTGCTAGAGTATTTATGATTTTGAGAATGAAACATATGTATTCAATAAATTGCCCTGGCCTAGAGCCCGTAGGTCGCACCTGCTAGTGGAGATCGCAGATGCGAGATCGCAAGTGCAACAAATGTGTCTCTGGGGCAATGTCACTGTGGCAACCAAGTGTCCGCAGGAGCAAGATGCGTCAAACTAGAAAGGATCAGTAGAGGTCAAAGTACAAAAATTGCAAAGAAACAGTAGAGGACTAGTCGACTTATTTCAACTTGCACCAGTGACCCCTGGTCTGCTTCTGCGCAAGTTGCTCCTGCAATAAGTTCCGTACGGTGATCCTTATCGAGTGACCCCTGGTCCGCAACTTGTGCAGAAGCGGAACTTATTGCAGGAGCAACTTATATTGGTCGACTTATTTCAACTTGCGTAGAATCACTTTGAGGCATTCCGAGTACTCAAAGTGCAGAAATTGCAAAGAAACAGTAGAGACTAGTCGACTAAAGTGTCAAACTAGTCGACCAATTTTGGACCAAACTAGTCGACCAATCATGGAAATAAGTCAACCAATATGAGTTCTAGTAGGATACTGGAAAATGATTTAGTCGACCAAAATGCCAAAGAAGTCGACCAAAAGTGCAAATCAAGTTTGGCTAC
>JBDJHY010000106.1:14308503-14319425 GCA_039654485.1 Withania somnifera | reverse complement strand
TTAATAATTTTACCTTGAATTTTATTTTCTTTTTGTTTAAAAAAAAAATTAAAAGCATTAGACCAATCCATTTAGCAAAATATTCTCTTTGTTCCATTCATAACAAACTCCTAGGACCACAAAATACCTACACATTTTGCTTTGACCGAAATACCCAGATTGAAACTTGCTAATTTCTACTTAACCCATTGAAATAGAGATCCTGACGTGTTTCTATGGAGTGGAGATGGTTGTGATATTGAGTGGACACAATGATTTAGGGGTTCATGTGTATTGACGAAAGTGAAAAATGTGAGGTGTTTTATAAAAAAATGGGAAGATAGGGTAGAATTGAAAAATTGGTGAACAAATCCAATTTGCATATGGTAAATTGGGAAGTTCTTTAGGTCAAGGTGAAAGATCAATTTCCTTTGAAATTCTAAAAAGATCAAGAATTGCACAATTTTAGATTCGGTCTTTCTTGATTATGAAAGGTTGCCGTGGTCTCGAAGAATCTTCTTCCGATTTTTGAGTTGGTCCGTCAAGTCCTCTAGCCTAGGGTAAGTCAAAATAAAGGCAAAAATACTCTGGTCTTTTATTTCCCTTTTTCATTATGTCCCATATCGGTTAGAGAACTAATTCGTATAATTATAAAACCCATATGAGAGACAGAGGAATAGGCTATTCTTTTTTCTTTTTTTAAAATTCCGTTTCCTTTGTACTTGAGCCGAAGAACTATCCACAAGACCATTTCATGCTCCAAGCTCGAGAAGAAGCTTTCGGAGGTGCTCCAATCTGAAAAATGTGTAGTGTGTGAGGTGTGATGTTGAGGTGATGTTTAATGTACATATGCAGGTGTGTGTGGGAGGTAGTGTGCAGGCTGAGGAAGTTGTATGGAATTTTTGTGAGTGTAGTGTATATACGATGAGGTGTAATTCTTGATGTGCAAGAAAAATTCTGTAGGTATTTTGTGGTTCCAAAAGTTTGTTATGAATGGGAGAAAGAGTGTATTTTGTCGAATGGCAATCAATTAATTGGTCTAATATGTTTATTTTTTTTTTGTTAACAAAAAGTAAATAAAATTCAAGGTAAAACTATTAATATCAATATTCTGGAACTTATCAATTCTTTATTTACAAAAGATATATACACGTATATACAATGCGTAAGACTTAAAATAAATATTTTTTTGTTTCTTTTGAAATATAAGATGAAATTTATACCCTTATAATATTACTTTTTTTTAAAATAAAATTTATTAAAAATGAAACAAAATTTGAAATACTAAAATTGTAACAAAAGGAAAATTTAGACGCTAAAACGATATGAAACTCGAGGAGGGTCAAAAATCACGTGTCTACCGTTACACATCTGTTATTTGCAAGTGATGTGTTGGTCTTTTTTTGATGCAGAGGTCTCATAGCTAGATCAGTTGAGCCAGATTTTTATTAGTTCCAAGTTGTGTCAGGTTTAATATTAATGTTAACAAATGTGAGATCACATGGGTGGGAGAAGTGAATAACACTGAAGAGATTGCGTATGTGCTGAGCTACAAGGTGGGTGCTAAGCTACAAGGTGGGTACTGTACCTACTACCTACTACCTACTACCTACTTGGAGTTGCCATTGGGTGCATCAAGCAAAGATTTTGTAGTGTGGGATCCGGTTATTGAGATAGTAATGAAACGGCTAGCAGGATGGCAAAAGAGCTACTTTTCGAAAGGGGGAAGGAAGTATTGACCAAGGCACCTTTTCAAGCATGCCTACATTTTTCATGTTACTATTGTAGGCTCCTGGTAAAATGACCGCAAGGTTGGAAAGACTTCAACGCAACTTTTTATGGGACACAAAAGGAAGGAACTATAAAGTACCTTTTAGTGAATTTGAGAGTTATCCAATCTCCAATGGAAGGCGTAGGATTCATAGTAAATTTTAGTAAAGCTTTGTCTGGGAAGTGAATGTGGAGATTTAGGGTGGAAGAGGATGCATATTATAGGGGATTGGTAGCAGAAAAAATATGATGTCATGGAAGGTGGATGGAAGACTAGAAACATCAACTCTGTTTGTGTGTGGATTATAGAGGAGTATTATGAAGAGTGAGCAGACTCTAGTGAACATACTGCATAAATGGCACATCGAGAAGGGGTTGACCGCCTTCCGTGGCGTATATAGAGTATCATGTATAGGAGAGATGATAATCAAACAATTTTGTAAGTCTCACTAGGGGGTCGTTCAGTTGGATTTAAGATTTAGAAGGAACCTATAGGGTTAGGAGATGAAAGAATATCACAAAGATATTGTATGGATGGACACACCAAACAATACATCGGTTGTATGGAGTTGGCGGGGAAGTGGAAATAGATTATTCACTGCCAAATCAAATTACAAGAGGTTATTGGTGAGAAAGGAATGTACTTTCCCTCATGGTTCTATTTGGATCCATAGAGCACCAAGGAAGGTATGTTGCTGTTCGTGGTTGGCAGCAAGGGGTGTGCTTTTGATAACAGAAAGTATGAAAGAGGAGCACCTATGTTGGTGTGTCATGTGCAAACGTTCAGGCACATATGTTGATCATCTTGTATTGCATTGTAAAATTGCTATCCAATTATGGAGGATCTTTATTTTTTTCGGGATACAATATGTGATGCCGGGCGAAGTCAATGAGGCATTTCAAAGTTGGACTCACAGGAGGGTGAAGAGAATTCCATGGGCATGAAGTGCTCCCCCCTTAGTAATCATGTGGATCATTTGGAAAGAGGGAAATAAGAGGATATTTGAAGGGGTGGAACATGATTTTGTAAAATTGAAAAGTAGTTTTTAGTTTCTAGTTTTCTTTTGGTGTTCTCATGAGGTCCCTATATAGTATAGAAGATTGGATCTCTTTTGTTGGTAACCATATTTTGGTGTAGGTTCTTTTTCTTTTTCTTTTATGACCTGTATGCCAGGTTTCTGGAATTGTTAATAAATTTTTTTACCCCATGATAAGAACAATATGATACAATTCATACTTTATTTTCATGATTGAATTGCCCTTATATCCAAAACATCTTGAATTCCCCCCATCTGTATAGTACTCCATATGCCATCTGGTAGTTCATCCATCTCCTTTTTTTGACCTATTGATCCTCTTCTGTGCTAACTTGACAGCAGCCCCAGGGCATCTCCTGGCATTGCCAACTCAATCCTTCAATAACTAGAAAGATGTACCATAATTGTGCGGTCACTTCACAATGTCGGAAGAGATGGCTATTTGTTTCTGCATGATTGTGTAGGTTGTTAAATTTAAAATGGAAGTCATGTCAGTTATTGAGAAGTTTGACCTTTTGCCCTTTTTTTGGGCTTGCAGTGCTGAGAGCGGAAGTGAAGGCTCAAGTGAAGGAAGTGATGCAAATACTCAAAATGTGGGTATTGTATGGTGGATACTTGATTTTATGTCATCTCATCCTTCGCTGTTTTTATGATGGATTACTGTTTCTTAAACCTTGTTTAGGCGTGTACTCTTAAGTATTAAATAAGCTTTCCATCTTAATGCATCAATTTCAGCTTTTCGAGCATAGATTTTTGGTCTGTCTATCACCATTGCAGTCTATGCACGCAAACGGTATTGTCCCATTTAGTAGTTGGTACCATCTTTGATTATTCTTCTTGATTGTGTGTAGGAGTCACCAATGAAGTCGGCAGGCAGGCAAGATTCAGGTCTGGTGGTACGACTTTGCTTAAACGTTTTATGATGATTTTTGAAATGCATCATTTGATGTAAAAGTATGACATCTCTGCTACAGCTGAAGAAGCATCTCAAAATGGCAATTCTGCTCATAGTTCTCAGAATGGAGGAACCAGTGCTCCTCATTCATTAGTCAACCAAGCTATGGCAATCATGCCAATGTCAGCCGTGGGTGATGGCGGTGTTCCTGGCCCCACAACCAACTTGAATATTGGTATGGACTACTGGAATGCCGCTGCTTCACCGAGTATTCCTGCAATCCATGGGAAGGTACCTCCTGCTTCAGTTGCTGCAGGAATGGTTACTACTGGATCAAGGGATATTGTCCAATCACAAATGTGGATTCAGGTTATCCTTTTTCTCTTTAACATTTTCTCTCTTTTCCAACTTTAACTTGACATGTGGCGGATTAATTTTGTATGTTGCATTATCAAAACAAGACCGTGGTGCTAGAGTTGAATATACAGGTTATTTTGTGTTCCATCTTCATGGTAAACATCCACTTTAAGAGCATGTACTTCAGTTACATGGTAGGATTACAAACTAGTGTTCAAAATTATCGTCTACTTGTGAGCCTCATAAGATTTTTGGTTGAACTCATTAATTTGTTCACTCACATAGATTTTTTTGTAAATTTCACAAAGATTTGCCTGGGTACTGCACCAGGCTACCCTTTTATTGGCCTGGGTAGAGCAGGTTTGCTCGGTACTCAGTATGGAACACCCTAAATGCATGCTCCTTGGGCGTCCTTTCTTCCGTTTCTTACTGCGAACACGTCTCCCTTGATTTTCCTTTTTGTTTGTAACTTAGTCCATAATAATTGATGATATTTCTTTTCCTTGATTTAGGATGAAAGGGAGCTCAAGAGGCAGAGAAGAAAACAGTCCAACAGGGAATCTGCACGCAGGTCTAGGCTACGGAAGCAGGTACAGATAATTCTTCTCTTATTTCTTTGTCTCTCTGGATTTATCCCTGAATTCACTTTGCCTTTCGGACCCAGGCAGAGTGCGATGAACTAGCACAGCGTGCTGAAGTTCTAAAGGAAGAAAATGCCTCTCTTAGAGCAGAGCTGAGTCGTCTAAGGAGTGAGCATGACCAACTTGCTGCTCAGAATGCTTCTCTTAAGGTACTTTTCTCATTTCCTTTCTTTTGTTCTCTCAAATGAAGAGAAAAGGAAGACAGATTCAATAGTTGTCAACCAAGTACTAAATGGCACAATGAAGAAACTGAGAGCTGAAAGGTCAACGGAATAATGTTACTAGTTGAAGAACCAACCTATCTACATGGTGTAGACTGTGTCATGGTTTAACGCTAATTTCACATCTTGGCATACTTTATTTGTCACCTTCTAGTTGCCGAAGTGAGTTGAAATTGCTAGTTGTCTTTTACATGTCTCTGCTTTTAGATACATAAGTTCCATGAGCAACTGGATTTGACTTTGCAGGAGAGACTTGGTGAAGTTCCAGGCGGAGATGATCCGAGACCTAGTAGAAATGACATACCTCTAAATGTAAGATAACCAGCATTCATCACACGTGGAGCCTATACAGGCTGGTCAGTGAAGTTCTGGCTACATTATGGTGGATTGAGAAATAGGGCTTAACCTAACAAACTTAGTAGCAAAAGTCTTTAATTTGCATATTATGTAGTTTAAATCTGTGAAATCTGAGGCTTTTTAGTATCAGGATTTGTTGTCCAATATTGTCCATTGTTTCTCAGTTTAAACCAATCTTTTATGGTCGAGGAACCTGGACAGTATGTAGAGTATGTGATTGATGGCGCGGGATAGTTTTGTGCCTAATAGGTGGTATCTCCGTTTGCTCAAATTTGTATGTACTGAAACAGTCGATTCTGCTCCTCTTAGAACTGATAAATTTCCATTATGACTGTATTATACCCTCTTTTGGAATTCCTTTGCCCTCCCACAGAAATGGTGGTGGCATTTCTCATTTTCACATGTAAAGGTCTTTGAAAAAGTGAATGGTGCTTTTACTGGGTTACTATCCGGCAGTAACTTTTACAGCAAGGTAGTGTGCACGTAGATCTTACTGCTACTTTCCCGTGGTTTCTGGTAGATTTTTAGCCCCCTAAAAAGCATATAGTTTAGAGAAAGAAATACGGGAGTGCAGAAGCCACAACCAAATACGAAAGAAAAAGTAAGCTACTTTGGTTTATTTCTTGGTAGACTTTCCTATAACAAGAAAATATAAAGTGAACTAAAAAAATAAAATTGAGCTAGAGCAACTATCTGATATTCTTGAATACTGCAATCTTTCTGTATGCTTAATGATTAATTGACGTGCGATTACCCAGCATACGATAACTTTTTAGGGAGACTTGTCTATAGCAAAAAAATATAGTCTAGAAAATCTCAATTTGAAATATGGGAGAGAAAATACTTACATATATTTTGGTGGAGTAGAAATTTCGAACTTGAGTTAGTGCCAATTAAATAAAAGAATTAGCTTAACGTGGAGGCTCTACCAATTGGTATTTTGTTGGTGTATCGATCTGAATTAGGAAGCAATCTAATATAGTAAATATTAAGAGTTTTTAGATAACTTCCTACGAGAGGGCCAGCATCAGTAACATTCAACATTCAAATATCTGTGTGTTTTCATTAGTATTACCTAATGAAATTTTATTTTTGTGATGGGTAAAAGTAATTCACTATTAAATGTTATTTTTGTATATGCAAAATATATTATTTAGTATTTGACTAAGTATATTACTCTTAGAGATGTTAAAATTAAGTTAATGTTAGCAGGAGTAACATAATAAATTTTGGATATTAATTATTTGTTGGCTCTTAGTCATTTCCATCAAGTTAAATCCAAAGCAAAAAAACTCAATATATAAAACATATTTTACTCATAAATTTATTGTTTGATTTTTTTTTTTTTAAATAAAAAAGTTACCTAACCTACAAATTTTCTACAAGGTTGAAAATCATCCTCCCTCAATGCTCACTATACTCTTAAATAATAGAGAATTTAGACTTTATTTAAAACATCAATAAACTATACATGTCTGTATAAAAAATAGACTAACATGTTTTCTCTATTTCTATCCTAATTGTTATTTTGACAATTATATATTGATGATCCCATTTTAATTTTCATAATATTAAGGTCGTGTTGACACAAGCTGTTTTTGCTAGTTGACACAAGCCTAAATTATATAAATAAATAAAATATTAATTTTAAATATTTAAAAAAATTACATAAAAATGTGAATATTGGTACTTTCATCTTATTTACGGACTGAATTTATTTACTAGTAGACTTTACTTGTGCACCTAACAATATGTATGATTATTGAAATTATCAACTAACTTTGAATACTTTTTGTGGTAAAAGAAAGATGTTTAAAAGATACTAATACTCTAAGTTGGAGAGAAGATTAGATAGTTTAGTTTGAATGCCACGTAACCATCCAATTCTCTCTTGCAAAATTGCTGCTCTACCGTTGAATTAGCAGCCACCAGAAGATTCCACTCTTCGCCGGATAACCACAGCCGCCGGAATAGTTGAGGCAAATGTCCGTAATGTTCGCTGACGTGTCAGTTGTTACTCCGTCAGCTGCCGGCGGTCTGAAACACTCGTATGCATTTTCCGATTCCAAATCCCTTATCTCTCCTTCTTTCTCCAAAGTAAGCTTCTTCTTCTTATACTCCTTTTGCTCTTTTTCATATTTTCCTATTTTGGCCTCCTAATGCCTCGGTTAGCGTTTCTGAAACGCTATGTTTGGATGGTTGTCTCCTATTATTTCATAATGTATCATAGTGTATTGTTTGAATGAACCAGGTAACTCTATCCATCAAAACTAAGATCGACCCACTGTTTTTTGTCATATCTCATGTTCTCAACCCACCTGCCGTGGGTGCTTTCTGTGATACATAATGTCACACATTTAATAATTTGAAGAATAAATCTATAAGAAAAGTAGTAGTGTACAGGGTAGAGCTATGAGCAAAGGATAAATGAAATTTTTAAATAATAAGTAAAGATAAAATGAGAAAAGTACGCACCAACTTGATCCTTATACAAAAATAAGACTTTTTCGTCATTGTTGTAACATAATGATGGATTTACTGATACAATACAATGAATTAAGTAATAATTAAACCATTATATTTAAACTAACAACATAATACATCAGGTAACAACCATCCAAAGAAGCTTTAAAAGAGGAAAAGAAAAGGAAGAGAAGAAGAAAAATGTTTGGTTTCGATATGGAATAACATTTGTAGATTCATAGTAATAACAGTGACTAGACAAAGTGTTATCTTAATATGGCTGGGGAATATTAGCATATATTAGGTTTAGGGTTATTTTAATCTTTTTCATTTTTATGTTGTAGGTTAGTTATATAAACTACTCTTTTGTTTTAAGTAATAATTAAACCATTATATTTAAACTAACAACATAATACAATAGGTAACAACCATCCAAAGAAGCTTTAAAAGAGGAAAAGAAAAGGAAGAGAAGAAGAAAAATGTTTGGTTTCGGCATGGAATAACATTTGTAGATTCATAGTAATAACAGTGACTAGACAAAGTGTTATCTTAATATGGCTGGGGAATATAAGCATATATTAGGTTTAGGGTTATTTTAGTTTTTTTCATTTTTATCTTGTAACCTAGTTATATAAACTACTCTTGTGTTTTTGTCTTTTCAATACATTCTAATAAGAAAGACTCTAGGCTTATTCTCTGTTTTAACATGGTATCAAGAGTCACGTTTGATTGATGGAAGCAGTTAACATCTATTCGACAGCCTACACGGATCGAACTCCGCGGTGAGTTTGTTTTTTTGAATTTTTTTGATATTCGATGTAATTTCTATGTTGCATAATTGGTTTTTCTCTCTGATTTGGTCTAGTTTGTATTTTTTTGTTTGATTGAATTTTGTCGATTTGGGGTACTCGAATATGTTGTTTGGGCTATTTGGGAGTTTTGATTTCTGTTTACTTTGAAATTTCGAGATTTAATATTTGGGGATTTTTGATTTATTATGGCTTGTAAGAATGATTCACTTCAGTCGATTAGTGTGCAGTTGGATGGTAAGAACTACATGTATTGGAGTTATATTATGAAGAACTTACGTGGAAAATCGAACAAATGACAAGGATACCGATTATGTTACCTTGTTAGACAAATGAAAGACTGACAATTCGAAGATCATTATGTGGATCAACAATTCTGTGACGCATTCCATTGGCGTTTAGTTGGCCAAGTACGAGACGCTAATGAGGTTTGGGATCATTTGTCTAGATTGTACACGCAGTCTAATTTTTCCAAACAATATCAGTTAGAGACGGATATTCGCGCACTTCAACGAGATGATATGAGTATCCAAGAGTTCTATTCTGTCATGTCTAATCTCTGGGATCAGTTGGCTCTCATTGAGTATGTAAAGCTACGAAAATTTTAAACAGTATATCGCTCCTAGAGAAGAACAACGTGTGGTACAGTTTCTGATGGCCATTCAGAATGATTTTGAGGGATTGCATGAGACAATTCTGCATCATTCTCCTTTCCCTTCTGTTGATTCTGTGGTTAATGAATTGTTAGCATAAGAGATTCGCCTTAAGTCTAAGGTCGATAAGGGGTCTATTCCACCTGCGACTCTATCTATATTTGTGGCCCCATATCGGCCACCGTTTAGCAACCAGAATAAGCCTCCTGAGGTCTCTTAAGATGAGTGTGTTTTCTGCTAGAATAAGGGTTACTAGAAGGCTCAATGTTCATTATTGTTAAGTAAAGGTAAGCAACATCAGCAATAACTATCACCTCAGCAAATACGTCCACCACATACTGCTCCATGGACATACTGTCCACCTCACTCCAGCAATACAATTGTTGTCCCATTTTTGGATCCCTATATGCTTGAGCAATTTCAGCAGGTCATTGCCTCACAACCTCATGCCAAGTCAGTCTCCTCTTATACATGTTTGTCTTTGGCTGGTACTTCAGGTAAGTCCTCTTCCTTATGAATCTTGGATTCTGGTGCGTCACATCATATGTCTCTTGATATCAATTTATTTGAGTCTGTCAACTCTGCCCCATCTTTGTCTGTCATGACTACCGATGGTACCCTAATGCCATTGGCAGGAATTGGCTCTGTCCGCATAACTCATTTATCTCACTCAGATGTATACCATATTCCCAGTCTTACTTTAAACCTTGCATTTGTTGGTCAATTATGTGATTTTGGACTCTCAATTTTTTTACCTCTAAAAATTATTGTGGTTAGGAGTTTCAATCTCATAAGGTGACTGGGACAGGCCATAGGAAAGGGGGACTCTATGTTTTGGATGAGCTTAAAATATCCAATGTTGTTGCCTCCAGTATTAATTTATCATCTTTCCGTTTAAGTCGTTCGTCTTCTGATTTTTATCTTTGGCATTCTCGTTTGGGTCATGTTTCTGCTTTCTTTAAAGTTTTTGGTGTCTATAGGAGCTCTATATCATTTAGACAGTCATGATATTTTTTATTTTAATGGTTGTAAACTGGCCAAATTTTCAACCTTGCCATTTTATAAAAGTATTTCTCTTTCTCTTGCACTATTTGATCTTGTGCATTGTGATGTATGGGCACCTTCCCCGGTATCCACCAAAGGGGCTCCAAATATTATATTTCGGTTATTGGCGATTTTACTTTTTATATTTGAGTTTATCTGAAAAAACGCAGATCCTGATTTTCTTATCATATTCAGTAACTGTAGAGCTCTTGTGAAAACCCAACATTCATGTATCATTAAATGTTTTCAATGTGCTTTGGTAGGTGAGTATACTTCAAATGAATTTTCTCAGTTACTTGCCTCTGATAGTACTATTCACCAATCCTCGTGTACAGACACTCCACACCAAAACGGTGTTGCCGAAAGAAAACATCGTCATCTCATTGAAACAGCTCATTCGTTCTTGTTGTCATGTGAGGTTTTTGGGAAGAAACGGTTCTTACTGTTGCTCATGTGACCAACCAAATTCCAATCTCACAGAATTCAAGTTTGTCTGCCCTTGAAAAATTGTATGGGCATTCACCTGATTATTCTTTATTGTGCGTCTTTGGTTGTACTTGCTTCATTCTACGACCATACGTTAAGCGCAGTAAATTATCTTTTCGGTCTGTTTTATGTGTCTTTCTAGGTTATGGTGTTGATTAAAAAAGATATCGTTGTCTTGATTCAGTCAATCAAAATTGTATGTCTCGCGTC
>JBDJHY010000106.1:14296382-14308403 GCA_039654485.1 Withania somnifera | reverse complement strand
AAAAATAAAACGTTGTGTGTGTAACCTATGTAAATATTGATCGGCTGAAAGGAATTTCAATATTTAACAAAATTACATGTGCATTTTGTGGTAATAAACACGTGATAATTATTTGATTTACGTGCAGATAAATAAATCAGCCTAAAGAAAGATTATTGTTCGGCATGTTTTTTTATTATTAGTGTTTGATTACTACACCAAGACATTATTTACAAGTTATTATTTTTTCCCAAGATAAAATAATAATAGAGTGTTCGATATCTTGAGATGGAGATGTCTTTATTCAAATTTATTTTTAGTTTGGTATAAATAATGTGTGAGCTTATTATGTCATTTGTTGTTCTCTAATTCAATTACTTCTGCAAAGATTACTGTCATTATCAATTCTATTCTTACTTTAAATGACATTAACTTCAAGTCATGACAAGAGAATCTTAACACAGTTTTCGGAGTCATAGATCTCAATCTTGCGTTAAGAATTAGTTCTCCACCACTACTTATAAATAGGTGTACCTCTAGTGAAAAGAGTGAGACAGAAAAGTGAAGATATCAAATTGCATGTATACATGATCATGAAGAGAGTTATTCCGGAAACATTCAGTGTCATTAAGTTTGAAAAATAAGGACAATTAAGAAATTCATGACTAAATTGAAAAGAGATTTATTGAGAATGAAAGGGACAAATAGATACACTCTTGAAAAATCAAATTTCAATGAAGGACGAAAAGAATAAAGAAATTGTGGTTAGAACAACAATATAACTCCTAATACATGATAATTCAATTCCATAGTGGCACAATAGATTATACTATATCTTCAAAAGGAGAACTAGGAGACTTGTGTCTTATGATATTCTCTAAATATTTCTTTAATTTTTAATTTTGATATTTATAAATAATTAAAGAAAAATAAATGTAAGGATATTTAGAGCCAATAAGTAATTAGACGTCTTAGAACTTATAAGTACGAAAATTAATGAATCTTCCCTATGGTCTCTTGAAATGGTCAATAATATTTCGCAAGAGTTCTTAAACGACTTCTCAAGATATGACTATACTTAAATACCGTAACATATGTATATCTTTTATAGAATTTTCACTAGAGTTTCTATTTTATTGGATACTCTAAATGGTTAGAGGTTCTCAATTTTATCCCCTCACTGAGAAGAATAATGTGAGGTTCTTTAAGAATGTGGAATTTAAGGGGGAGAAATTTTGAAGGGAATCTATTGATATTTTGTTAATTTCTATTGACAATGCTGAGGAAGAACTTATATCTAACATTATTCAAGAAGTAAATTCAGACTAAGATAATACAACCTCTTGTTAAAGAAGTTATTTTCAAAATAACAAACTCCACAACCCCAAGAACTAAATTTATTAAAGGTGTTTGTACATGAACTTATAAAAAGTGTTTCATTAATGTTGTTACAAATTTCATCAAGTTATTATTTCATTTGATTCTGATATGAATCTAGTTGCTAATTTTATTTACTACAAGTTCATTGGGAGAAAATATTTTTTTGAGTTTTTGTGTCAATGATGTATTGCTTGTCATAAACAATATATACTTGTTGTAGAAATGAAAAAAAAATTGATAAGGAATTTTAAGATAAAAATTCTTGGTGATACAAATTCTGTACTAGGAATTTAGATACATCGAGATTCTCGAAGTATTCTTGGATTACTATAAAGGACCTGTATTGAAAGGTATTAAAGAGATTTGACATACAATTGTAAATTAAGTGATACTTCTATTGTTAAAGAAGATAATTTCGATTTGAAACAATGCCCCAGAATAATTTTGAAATTAAGAATATACAGATGATTTTTTATATTTTAGCAATAGGAGTCTGATGTACTCAAGTTTATATACATACAGATATTTGTTTATAATTTTGTGATGCTGAACAGATATTTACATAATTTAGAAGTTTATCTCATGAATGATGCCAAAAGATTCATAAGGTTATTATAGAGAACATCTATTTTATGCTCACATAAAAAAAGTCGAAAAAGTTAAAGATAATCAGGTATATATTGACTTTGTTTGATGTCTAACACAATATAATACAGACTTGGTTGATGAGTTATATATGAAAGAGTATTCAGTGAATGTATACTCACAACTTTTTTTACCATGTCAGTTGAGTTTAACATATTATGTGGCATTTGATTAGAAAATAGGACCGCAGAATTTTGTCACCGGCTTTGAATTTGTGAATAAAATTGAAAGACACTTAAATTATTATGTGACAAGAAATTGTCAGTTTGTACTTCAACAAACAACAGGAGTTCATAAAGTTAAAGCACATTGATGTAAAGTTCCTGGTTGTTAAAGGAAGAGTTCAGGGTGGTTAGGCATCTATAAAACATATTGATACAAACTCCATGATTGTGGATCCTTTTAGTAAGGGACTGTCACCCAAAATCTTATATGGGCACACTGCTCATAAAGGTGTCATGTCATTTCAAGATATTCACTTTTAGTAGGAGTTTGTGATCTTTTGAATGTTCTTTGTATAGACACAATTAGGTCTTCAGTTTAAGGTTTAAGTTATGGTTTTAAGTTTAAAAATTTTGAGGTTATTTTTGCAGAAATAAAGTATTGCATTTATTATCCGCTCTGACTTGTGTTTTAAAACTGGTATGGTTAGATCATATTAAATGTAATTTTCATGCTACACATTTATACTTGATCTGTGTCATTTGGTTATGTTGATATTCGTAATCAAGAACGGTTTAGTTACGATAAATGTAACAAAAGCCACGTTGGTTCAATATTCATATGATTGATGGACGAGATTGTTTTTAGGTTTCAAATTATGATAGCTAATATTTTGAGCTCATAAGGTGACATCCATTTATAAAGTTATTTATACATATATGTGTAGTCCAAGTGAGAGATTATTAGAACTTTTTTGAACTTACACATATATTGTATTAAGAATAATTGTATGTTGATTGCTATCATTAAAAGGTTGCCCAAATTAAAGTGATCTTCTAAGGTTTAAAGTTAATGGGTCTAAAAATACCTCATAAAGTATGAATTCTTATGTGTAGATACCGGAATAGCTAAACTAAAATTACATAACTTATACTTTTATAAATACAGGGTTATGGTCCCCGAATCAGATGTAAGGTTTTCTTCCTAAATCCCATTGTTGGAAAGAACAAGCCGTCTATGTCTTGATTTCTGCTAATTATACAAACACCGAGAATGATATGACATTTAAGAATTCAAGTATACTTTCGCGTTCAGAATTATATTTTTAATGATGTAACATGATAGATTTTAGGTAAAGATGATGGTATTTGTCTTAAAGTTCAGTCCTAACAATTGATGTATTTATACATCTGATTTTAACGATGACCATGATATAGTTATACTCTTATATGAACAAATGAAAGACCCAATATGTATATGTTTATCCTCACAAATATTATCAAGATTTTGTTCATCGCGAAATGCAAATATTTAAATAATATACACAAATTTTGATTTTAAATAAACTATATGTGTGATGTCATATCATTCATTCAACAGGGCCGTTAGTTATGACTATTATTCGAAATGCAAAGGGTTTTCTTAAAAAAAAAAAAAGATTTCAACATTGTATGAAGATGATACTACTTACATAGCCCAAGTGAAAGAAAAATATGTTAAAGGAGACAAAATGAAGTATATTTGACCAAAGCTTTTCTACCACTAATCTCCAAAAGAACGATGATATCAATCTACAACAAATTCATCCAAGCGATGCTATGACTGATTTGTTCACTGAATGCTTTATCAATTTCGACTTTCAAGAAGATAGTGCAAAAGATTGGACGTGAATATTCAAGTTTTTAAATTGATGTACTTATTAGAAAGAATTAATACGAGCTATATTCTGTTTTCCTTACAAGTTTTCTTTCACTGAATTTTTCTTGAAAGATTTTTATTGGGGCAGCCAAAATACTTATCATGTATTTTTTTTCACTAAATTTTTTTAATAAAATTTTAAGAAAACACATATTATATTTCAAATAAATATTCAAAGTAGGGTGTTATAAATATATTTGTATTATTGTATATCTTTGAAGAAAAATTAGTAGCCTTTTAACTTTGAAACCATGTTAGTTTTGCTTAAGGATTTCCCTCGCTTGTAAATCACCTCCAAGAGAATGCTCAAGGGAAATAAGAAATCTGTCTTTCCTCTCTCCCTTATTATTCTTATTCTTGCTAACATTATGTGAATTATCTTCTCTTAAAAAAGACATTAAACTACTCCAATGGAAAGGAAGTTAGAGAAAAGATTAGATACTTAAGTTGGAGAACCACGTAACTATCCAATTCCCTCTTCAAAAATTCAATAAAATTGCGGCTCTACCGTTGAATTAGCAACAGCAGCAACCAGAAGATTCCACCCTTCTCCCAATCGCCACCACCGGTATCTCAGCCGCCGGAATAGTTGAGGTAAATGTCGGTAATGTTCGCTGACGTGTCGGTTGTTGTTCCGTCAGCTGCCGGCGGTTTGAAGCACTCATATGCATTTTCCGACTCCAAATCTTTTCTAACTCCTTTTTCCAACAAAGTAAGCTTCTTATCCCTATTCTCCTATTTTTGCTTTTCATAGTTTTCACATTCAAACTATGTAAATTTTGAACGATCTTTTAAAATATAGTTTTTGACTTAAAAGAAGTATTCGCAACTTACACTGCTTCTCGTTGCAACTTAGTATTCATATGTAAAATTAATATGACGTTTGGATTGTAATTTACAAACCGGCATAACTAATATATGGATAAAGTTATAATGAAATCTATATATCACTTTGTGCATAATAGAAGGCTAAGTATATAGATAATTAAACTCAGCATAATTAATACCTATATAAAATAATATATAAATTTTATTATAATTAATCTCTACATTACTAATACATACGTAACTCTGACCAGTTACAAACAATCCCTTATTATATAATTTTAAAATATTTAAATTTTAAAATATTTAGTTGATTTAATCCAATTTAGTTTCAAAGGCTTGTTAAATTGACTCTCGAGAAGCTGGCACATAAACTGGGACGGAGGGGGTATTAAAAAATAAGAAGAAATATGCTTGGTTTTAGCACAGAGAAACAGTTGTAGTAATAATAGATAATAGACAAAGTGATGTCTTAATATGGCTGGGAAATGCTTGTTCAAGTTTATGATGATTATTTGATAAAGGTAAAAAATGACAGCATTTGTTTATTATTGCTATTTTAGTTGTAAATAGAACATTGGTTGAATAGTGATACACAAAATGATAGAAAATGTGGACATTTAGATTTTATATGATGAAGTGCAGTTGTTGTACCTTCAAAACATCTGGAGTTCCTCTTGTTCCACATTGTCCGTGTGGTGAACAGAGGTAGAGTGTTCTGTAAAGCCTTGAATTGTCTATTGTACTCCGAAAAGGCTTTTGGACATGCTTTATAAACATGAAGAAACAGATGTTCTGAATCTTCTTTTTCCCTGGAACACTGATAGCATCTATTGCGAGATACAGGGCCCCTTCTCTGGAGTTTCTGTTGAGTGAGGCTAGTTTTGTGCATTGGAATCCATGCAAATAAGTTCACCTTTAGAGGTACTTTGGTCTTCTACACACTTCCCAGGGCCATATCTTTCTCTACCACTTGCTCTCATTAGATTATAGCATGACCTGACAGAGAAAGAGTCGTCTTCACTGCTTTCCATATTAAAGATTAGGCTTTTGGGATCACTTCACTATGGCATTCTCCCATTTCAGAATAAACTAAGCCATGCTATCTATTTCTCATTCCTGGAAACTCCTTCTGGATTTTACCTTGTCTATCATCTATCATTCTGCATCCAATAATAATATCTTGATCTTTGGTAATGCGTATTTTCTTTAAGGAATCATCATATAAATATGCATGATGACACACTTTGATCCTCTTAGTGTTGATCCACCCTCAGTACTAACCTCTGTAATTCAGCCAATAGGATCCTTATATCTTCCATACATAAAAATGAGTTAAGGTTATTGCTTTGGTACCCAAGGGTGATATGCATGTCCAGTCACCTATCTGGTCTTACTTTCCCTTGTAGTACTAATTAGATCTGTCAATTGGGCTCTATGAGCGACATCGGGGTGGCTCCTTCTCGCCTAGCTTCAGTTTTTAATCTTTGAGGCCGCTGAAGCGAAAGCCTGAGATCACTCTTCGAACTTGGACCTATGACTTCCATTTCTTATATATACATTAGAATATCAAAACCTTACCAGTAAATTTCAGGTGCAAGGGGTTAAAATGTATGTGGTGGACTGGGTAGATGGAAAGAAATGCAAGGCATTTTCATAGACAGATTGAAGTCAGAAAAGTATTTGGTTGTTTTATATTTGGTGTAAAGAAAGCTTTGTAGGGGATGATGAATCCTTGGTAGATTTCATGGGTTCTCTCTGAAGATCTGCAATTAATTCTTGTAAGATGAACACGATCTTTTGTCTTTGTTTAGAACTTGAAAATAGGGTGGCCAGCATACTCTAAATGCTGATGAATACACTGTCGATATTATCAAAAAAAGGTACAAACGGTTACATCAAGTAGGCTGAATTGTTAATTTTCAATTTGGAAATCCTTAAGGTAGTTCTATTTCACTTATGACGCAATATTATAAATTTCTCTCCGGTCAGTGATTAAAAGTTGAATTTGTTTCATGTAATCGACATTGATTTAGTAAAACAATAGAAATAGCCTTTTAGGAGCATGAAAGTGACTGAAATAGAGGTGGTTGCATTATGCATGTGATCGAGGAAAAACATCGTGTGGTTTGTCAAATTTGAAATGTGTAAAGATATCTTCTTGGGATTGTTTTGCTTAGCTTCGGTAATTAGAATAATTGGCTAATCAGCGTATGCAACATATTATTTGTTTTGAAAAATAATTTGATCAGCTGAGAAGATATGAAATTTGGATTTTTCTCCTGTAAATAGATCAATATTAACTGGTAAAGGGAAGCCTTGGCGTGAAGGGGGCTTGGAGTAGCTGGTAAAGTTGCTTCCATGTGACCAGGAGGTCACAGGTTTGAGCCTTGGAAACAGCCTCTGACAGAAATGCAAGGTAAGATTGCGTACAATAGACCCTTGTGGTCGAGCCCTTCCGCCCCGCGCATAGCGAGAGCTTAGTGCACCGAGCTGCCTAAATAGATCAATGATTAAAAATGAAATTCTATTTTGAGTTCAAACATTTGAACTTTATTTGTGCCATTTGTATGCTTGAGTGGTGGAATTTAGAAACACTTGATCTGATTTAAGGGCTGTTTCCTTGTTTACCCTTTCTTGGGTCGGTGGCTTGAGAGAAGAGAAGGGTTGGGGTGGGTTCCGGCTGGAACCATGGTGAGCTTGTGTGGTCAAAGAGTATGTGTGTCATTGTATTCTCTGCGGCTTCATGTAATACTTCTTTCCTCAAGCAGTAAAAAGAACAGTTCAATTTGATCGTTTAGCTGATTATACAATTGTATGTCGATTTTCTTGATGGAGGGTCATGAAGATGCAGTACTTTCTACGTTCGAGCTTCCAGTATCTCACAAGAGAAATTTCTGTAGAGACCTGTAGCAATCTTACATTTATTGCCTATAGTAATGTTAACTTTTTATGCAGCGTTCTCCATCTTTTCCTGTTCCGAGGCTAGGAATTGGGCCAGGAAAGGCCCAAACCAGAAGCTGGACAACAAGAGCAACAGCATCAGGAAGTTCAGGAGGTGATTTGGTCCCAGTTGCTCCTGTTCAGTTGGAGTCCGCTGTTGGTCAATTTTTAGCACAGATGTTGCAAAACCATCCCCATCTGCTCCCTGCAGCTGTTGAACAGCAGCTGGAGAACCTTCAGAATGAAAGGGATAACCAATTAAAGGAAAATCAGTCTTCATCCAAAGATGTCCTCCATATGTAATTTATTTGACCTTTGCTTCTTTATGTTTGGTTAGGGTGACATATTTCAGTTATTGTTTCCTGCCCAATGGAAAATATAACTGTTAAGTTTATTTATATGGATATGACTGATAGAAATACATTTTGAACTTGCATGGAATAGCTGAAGTCAGAGAGAAAGAAAGGCGGAAAGTATTAGAGGAGATTCTGTACTGCTTAATTGTACATAAATTTGTAGACAATGACATTACAATGATCCCAAAAATATCTGAAACATCAGATCCAACTGGAAGTGTGGGTTTTTGGTCAAATCAAGAGCAGAAGCTAGAATCTGTACACTCGCCTGATGCATTTGAAATGATTATCAGCCACATATCTATAGTTCTTGGTGAGCGTGCTGTGGGGCTTCTCGATAGCATTGTTCAGATGAGCAAAGTCAAACTTGGTAAGCTCTATGCTGCTTCAGTTATGTATGGATATTTTCTTAAAAGGGTTGATGAATGTTATCAACTTGAGAGAACTATGAGTAAGCCTCCTGAGAGTTTCCAGATCTCAACGAATCCTGATGAGCCAGCAGCACCTAGACAATTATGGGATCCAGATTCATTGATAGAAATTTCCCCTGAAGATGGTGACGGAGAAGGATTAGCGGATTCTGATGTAAAATCAGAGCGGCTGAGATCCTATGTTATGTATTTGGATGCGGAGACACTACAGAGATATGCAACCTTAAGATCTAAGGAAGCGGTTTCTGTGATTGAAAAGCAGACGCAAGCATTGTTTGGAAGGCCTGATATCAAAGTTTCTGGTGATGGTACCCTAGATGTATCTAATGATGAATTTCTGTCCGTTACATACTCTTGTTTGACAATGCTGGTGCTGGAGGCAGTTGCTTTTGGATCATATTTATGGGAGGCAGAAAGCTATGTCGAGTCTAAATACCATATTATTAATAGCTAGAGATATTCTTTTGTACTTCAACAGGAAATGTTTATTTATTTTCTAGCTCTGTAAATTGTTTACTCGTTCGAACCCGCTAAGCATGCATTTTATATCTGATAATCATCAGGCGCATATTAACCTTTTTTTAACGCTTACACTGCTGTATGATACAAATCCAAAGTTCTAAACTTCCAACTCCAGAAAAATCTGGTTTCCAATGTGATCCCGCGATCCGTGAAAATGCAGAGCACTCTGGGCGTCATCACACCCAATCGTACACACAACCCCTTCAGGTCTCCCAGGTGAATTTACTGGTCGAGGAAAGGGAAGCCTAAGTAAAGTGGCTCCTTAACTTCCGAAAACTGGCTCTGCGGGTTAGCCAGTTTAGGCATGGTTCCAACCCCGTACTCGTCGGTTGTTAGTGGACTGTTCAGGCTGCTCATGGAGCAAGAGCAGGTTGCTCGTGCTGGCAAAGGGAATGGACAGGGGATGGTTCCTTTATGGGGTCTCCCTGGTCGTTGAGCAGCCAAATTAAAACGAATAGTAAGAACTTATTTGTTTTCCTCTTTGGTCCTCAATATTTGTTTATTTATTGTCACCCGGTAATGGTATTAATTTCTTCAGCTTCTTATATCCTGCTTTCACTACTGTATTTGGTTTACATACTTGATTTCCGAAATGCAGTTACTTGAGCCGAGGGTCCTATCTGAAACAACCTCTCAACCTTCACAAGGTACGGGTAAAATTGCATATACAACATCCTCCATAGACCCTACTTGCTTCTTATTTGAACAGTGGAGTCCTTGTATGAATCCATCATTATAATTCTAGAGGAAGCTTCTAAGTTGCACACAGTTTGTGTCATAACTTTAGCCCCAAACATGATTTTATGAAAGAGAAAAGCACGCATGCTGATATACAATCTTCACCCTGCCTGCTCATTGCACGTAATCATCACTGGAGTGTAGTGGGAGGTTCATACTCATCTCATGCATGATGCAGCCAGCTAGTGAAGCCTAGCTATAAAGAGTTGCCAGGACAGTTATCTTTGTTTGAGGAGGTGTAACTTCTGGCGTTGTTTTGGGAGTTTCATGAATACAGACTTAGAATTGGGGTGCCCGCATCTTCATCTTTGCCATACCTAGAAAAACTAGAAAAAGCCAAAAGCTTTAGTGAAATGATTTTCTGATGCAAGATTGCATTTAGTGCTTCCATCACTGGGCCTACATGAAGACAGTAAAGGGAAGATATCATTGTATATTGTATTTAACATACATTGGCTATCTTGAACTAGGTTTAGACAGACTATGCCTAATGGTGACTCGAGACTTATCTTAATTGTTCTCTTTTTAGTTTGATGAAACTGGTTAACCTTGACTAACTCCACTAGGTACCTCCTATCTCCTACCAATACAATCATCAGGCAACTTTTTACACCAAAGTTTAGAGATTTGAACCTGAGATTTCATGGATTTCAACCAACTCCATTGGCCACTAGGCATGGGTGCAAGAGTATCCTAGTTGTTGTCCTTGTTAGAGTCATTAATGCACAACAACACCATACCTAATGAAATCCCTCAATGAGATCTGAGGAGGGTAGAGTGTACAAATACCTTACCACTATCTCGTGGAGGTAGACAGGTTATTTTCCAAAATCCCTCGGCACAAGTGCAATAAATCCAAGTAAAAGTAAAAGAAAACAACGACGAAGACATAACGACTAATAAGGAAAAGTAGTGAAGAGCCTACAAGAAAGGAACAATGACTACAACAAAATAATGTGATAATCGAAACATAATAAACAATGTATGATGATAGATACCAAAAACAAAAACTACAAGAATAAGGCTAGTACTGCGACATACACCAACAAGCCTAAACCTTTGGTCCCCGAAGCGGCTGGTGCGTTGGCTGATTTTTCAGCAAAAATGCAGAAAAAACAGCAGCCAGTTCAGCTTTTATAAGCTGCTACAACCCGTTTTTCCCCATTTATTATTTCCCAAATCAGTTTCCTTTCTTCTCTTAAACCTAAAACTTCTCCCAAGCGATTTTGCCAAGGTCCAAGGTTGATTTCTTCCATCCTTTTCGTTGTTGTCTTCTTCGTTGGTAAGTCCTCTTTCTCTTTCCTCTTCTTCCTCTTTATTTCTTTATTTCTCAATGGATTACCTTGAGCTAGGGTTGATGTATACCCTTATATCTTGGTTTCTTTCACTTGATTCTTGTTAGTAATCGTTGATATTGCTATTAAAATCATTAACTCTTCGTTTATTCAAGTCATTGATCGTTTTGTTGATTCTTCAAACCCTTTATGGGTTATTTCTCTCCGAGCTGATTTGGAGCTCCATTCTTGCTCGCCTTGAGCTCAAATTTGAGGTATAAGTTTCTGGCACTGTTGGGAACCTCGTGATGGATTTTGTTTTCGGTTTTGGCAAGCGGGCCCCGCAAGCCCATTTTAAGCCCGGCCCAACCCGAAATTCATTTTAAGTTGCATCATTGAACTCGTATTGACGTCTTAAATGCTTTGGCACAAGTTTCAAGTTGATTGGAGGTCGTTTGACGTTAGGCGGGATAGCAATTATGAATATCGCAAAAGCTTTGTCCTCGGACGTCAGGTAGGTTTTGTGGGCTAACTCTGGGTTTACAACTTAGTTAGTTGTACTAAATATCTTTCTTGGGAGGGTTAACTAGGTCTATTCAACCCCCGTGCCTTTATTTCATTTGTTAATTGTTATTATTATGCTGATGGTACCTGTTTGATACGGGACCGGGACTTAGTAATTATTTTAGTTGCCTGTGCAAGGCATACATTGTGATGAAAGCATGCTATTATATGAAACTTATTTATATTTCATGAATATGGTTGTGCATTCACGACACGGAGTGACCGAGCGTAATCGCTCCGATGAGAGATTGCATTAGGGAAAGGTAGTATCACCACTTGAGTTGAGCCTTGAAGGACCGTGATGAAATTGATATTGTGGATGCTATTTAATGGCATAAAAAGGACTTAAGTAAGAATATAAGTAATTAATTTACTGATTTAGTCTCGACTTGGTATCAGAGCTTAGGTTTGTCTTGTACTCATACTACACTTGCGTATGTGCAGATTCGAGCACAGGTCCTCCTCCTCCTCCTCCTCCTCCTCCTCCTCCTCCTCCTTGATTGT
>JBDJHY010000106.1:14242091-14252872 GCA_039654485.1 Withania somnifera | reverse complement strand
TAGAGGTATACAGTTTGAGTCCTCCATGTGTCCTTCCTCATATGCCTTATTTTTAGAGGAGGAGCGTATCGAATTACTATTGTAACATTTACTTTCTAGTACCCCCTTACATTGTATTCTTTCACGCTCATTTATATCCTTCGATCTTACAGAGGGAGGCACATTGGGTTCCTTGTATGCCTTCTTGTATCTGCAGGTAGTGTGGGATGGCAGTAGGTTTTGTCTGTAGTTAGGCTATTGTTTGTTCAACTGGTAGTATATAATGCCAGGTAGGGTACTACGTTCTATCTTTCTGAGGGTTCTTGTCTACTCGTTGTATAATATCTATTGTTGGTATACTTTGTAGACTTCCGTGTAATTTCTATTTAGCCATTAACATTTGTACGGTTGCATCGGAGCTCTAGGTACATGTCTCACTGCTTTTTGTTTAGTGTGGCTCATTAGATTTTTATTATTGTGTTCCACACCTCCTAGTTAGTTTGTATACTTGACCATTCCTATTTGCTAGTTAGTTCTATATAGTTCCAACTATCTCTCTTTAGCTTATGATTTAGTCCTATCTCTTCTATCCTCACCGCTGTATCACTTATGATTTTGTGTATTCTTATCTCTTGTATTTCTAATCATCCCCTTTGACTCTTAGTGTTAATTAGCAACTAATACTTACCTACTTTTTGTTTATTAGTCTTTTGTGTGCTTATTTTGTTCAAACTTTTATTGCTTTACATACTCGTTGAACTTTATTGGCTTCAACTATTTGAGAATTTGAATCATCCATTCTTGTTGGTTCTAAAGAAATCCATTCTTCTAAAAATATTAGGAGATCTTGACTTCATTTGATACAAAGTGAGCTTCTGATCAAATTTATGAAAGACACTTAGAGTTGAGTAAGAGTTCAAACACGAGCATTGTGAGGGTTTTACTACTAACCTTGTGTGTTCAAGTTTTGTAGGTAAAATAGAGGATCATAATGGTTCTAATTATGGTGTTGAAAGATCTCTCATCGAATCTATCATCGATATAACGAGGCTTATGAGAGAGATGAGCGAAAGGTTAGGAGGTATGGAAGAGCGGCCCGTAAGGGTGGGAGGAACTACACTAGGAGGTTCACCTCTATTGAAAAGGAGTGGTGATAAGGGAAGGGAACTATGGAGCAATCTATGAATATCACCCTGGGGCAAGCAAGAAACATGTGTAACCTTCCGCTAACCCAAAGTCAAAGCTTCCCACAACCAATAAACTACCACCAAATTCACCACCAAGTATGAGAATTGACATTCTATATCCACATCCACAATCCTATCAACCACCACAAGAGAACCCCTCATTTGTGGAAAATGAAAACTATAACCAAGCTTCTAAAAAAAAACACATCTCATGAATCTTTGCATGGGGAGTACGGATCACCACAATCTATATACCCAATCAAAGTCTCTATTATCATAACCAATTGTATGATGAGGTGGTTTATGAAGTGAACCCTAATGTTGGTTGAAGAATGGAGGTAGGGATGGTCATGGTGTTCAAATAGGCTTTGGTCGGGACCAAGGCATGGATAGACAAGTATAGGATCATAGAAAAGATAGGTATTGGGTTGATAGAGAAAATAAGTTGTGGTTTAATAGAGGAAATAGTCCATGGGTGGATAGAGGAGTTAGGAATGAAAACTAGGATTCTCAAGAAAGAAGTTTGAACACAATAAAGATCTCTCTCCCAAAGTTTAAGCGAAGTACTGACCCCGAGGAGTTCCTAGATAGAAGGTGAAAAGGATATTTCTCACTAACAAAATTTTGGATGCTTTGAAAGTAAAGTATGCTCTTACTCAATGTGAGGTCTATATTTCAACACAGTGGAAATCCAAGAAGAGAGAACATGAGAACCATTATGTGTATGAATTGCCTACTTAGAAAGAATTGATGGCTCTGATGGAAGAAAAATATTTGACTCCCAATTACTGTCAAAAGTTTCTCAAGAAACTATATCATCTAAAGATTTTTGAGGAGTACTATGATGATTTGAGAACTTGAAGTTGAAGTCCAAGATTGAGGAGCAATTACACTACACTATTATCCTATTTGTGACAAGTTTGAGCCGTAAATTTTGAATCCGATGAGACTCAAGAAATATGAGACTAGAAACATCTATTCATGATGCCTCAAAGACTAGGAGAGATTTTAAGGAAGAAAACTCTTACAAGTCGAAGAGCATTTCTACTTCCCCATGTAGAAACAATGAAGAGAGGGAAAAAACATCACTTTCTTAAGAGCCTTACAAGGGTAGTGGCCCAATCAATCAATCCGAGGTAGATAAAAGGGAAAAGGAGGAGATCCAATATAAAGGTACTTACTCTAGACTGAATCAAGCTAGACCTTCTACTATCCAACATTTACATTGCTAAGGTAGGAGGTATGTTGCTAGTAAGTTTTCTAAAAAGTGGACAATTGTTGGTTTTCATGACCAGTATCAAACCGAGGATGATGAATAGAGTAAGGATGAAGGAGAAGATGGTGAGACCTTAGATGAGGTAGGAGATACCTTGAGAGTTCCATTGATTTTTGCACTCCTTAACAAGAAAGTTGAGCCTTTTGAATCAGATGATGATGATTTAAAAATGAATGTGAGGATCATTTGTGTGTTGAGGAAGCTTGTGGAGGATCTTAATGAGGGTGAACTTAATCAAAGAGATTATATCTTTCATGCTAGATACAAGATTTGGAATGGCGTTCTCAATACTACGAGTGCAAGAGAAAAAGTAAAGACTACCATTAAAATAGCTCTATGATCATTCATAACGGTAGTTGCACTAACTTTTTTTATGAAACCTTGGTGTATCGATTATGCCTTACCACCATATTGCATCCAAAATAATACAAACTTCAATGTCTTGATGAGGAGGGTGCGATGCAAGTTTAAAAGCAAACGAAGGTCGAATTTGAGATTGGAAAATACCATAATGTTGTTCATCATGATGTTGTGCTTATGGTGTCTTGTCACTTGTTGCTTGGTAGGTCATGGCAGTATGATCGAATGTCAAACATAATGGTTGTTCCAATAAATACTCCCTTGTATTCAATGACCTAAAACTTGTACTTTTTCCATTGACCCCTAATAAGGTAAGTGAATATTTTAGGCTCATAAAGGAACTAAGAAGGGGAGAAAGTGTGAGCAATATAAAAGTGGAAGCCAAAGAGACAACTAAGGTTGAGGAGAAGGAAAACGGTTTGGAAATACCTAAAGAAAAATGGTGCTTGATGGCTAATCTTGTAAAACATGCTAACCAAAGGACTAGCATTTTGCTTAGTCTTTCTTCTTCTTTCCCTTTTCAGGTTGAACAGCTTAAAGGGCTAATGGGATCCTTAACTAAGGGTTCTAAATCTATTAATGATCAAACATTGGGGGTCTTCCAACACCCCTTAATCGGGATGGAATAAAAGAGTGTCCAAGCTTCTTGGTTAGGGCTTACAAGGCACTTGAAAGGGATTCATAGACAAGCAGAGAGGTCTAGAGAATTTGGATCAATGTTTCTTCCTTAAGGTAAGTAAGTATCTATTCCCTTTCTCTTTTCGCTCCTAGTAACCCTTGGAAATATGATAGTGAATTCCTTAAGGTGGTTCCAAATTTAAAACTACCGAGTCTTGATTCATACCTCAAGATTGAGGGTGTTCCTTTGAACATTCATTTATGTGATTACTATATGCTTGATTAGTTGGGGTTTACTATGTGTATCCCATGATCCTTAGTTGTGATGTGAGTCATTTGGCAATTCTTTCTGGCCCAATTCATCCATCTTACTACACATATGTAGATAGGCAAGATCAAGATGTGTTGTGGAGCTTTGAAGGCATAATTGGATTGTTGAGTAGAGGATACCCAACTTTTGGGAGGAGTATAAATTCTTGTTGCAGAACTGGCTAGGTGCACTCCTACACCTTCCACTTAACATATCTTCTTTTTCTATGAGTGATTTGTTGAAGAAAATCTCTTTGAATTATAATGATCTCATGTGGTTCAAGAGCTTCGTAGAGAATTCATTGGGATGGACTTGTAGGGCTATTGATATTTTTACACTTGTTGTCCTACTCTTGTTATATATCATTCATTATGATAATGCATAGGATCCTTTTTGTCATTCCATATAGGCCTTTGATGATTCTTGTCTTTGTATACATGTCTTGAGTGTACGGGGCTTCTATCTCTTTGACCCTGGTGGATTTTAAGTTGTATCCAACTTATTGGATCTTATTTTGCCTTGTTGGCATGGTGCCGCATTTGATAACCCTTGTGCTAACCCTCATGCTATGAGGAACTTATGGTTTTTATTGTGTTCCTCGTGTTTTTTCAGGTTACTTATTCAAGGATGTCCTTTCCAAAAAAGGGAGGATGATGCTTCCCCGCTCGACACTCTTGCTAATAGTCCAAGGTTTCAACTGATGCTTAAAGATCTGGACTAAATAGAGATTTTAAAGACCCCTTTAAGACTATATGCATGTATCTAAGTGACCAATCCCAAGTTTGGAAGATTACATGGAGGTTTACGGAGTTGGAACAACACCAAAGGTACAAAAGTGCAAAGTTTGCAATGCCCTCGCCAACACAGCCCCTGTGTCGTGGATTTAGCATCCTGGATAACACATTTTTGCACCCCAAAACATGAGTTACTCGAATTCCTCCTAAGGGAGTGAAAGATTGGCGAGTCGCATACATGATTGGTGACCTATAAGCCAGAATCAGGGAGCCATGATGCATGTTTGGCGAGGTTAATGCACATTTGCGAGGGGAACTACTTTTGGCACCTATTTTTCAAATTGTTATAAACCACTACTATAAATAGTAGTGCTACTTGAATTCTCGTCTTAGACTTGGAAGAATATTGAATATATGAGCTTAGTATTACTCTTTAGTGATAGTGTTAGTGATTAGCGATAGTTATAGCTAGATTTAGATCCTTTGTTGATCAATTGAGTGTGTATTTCACTTGTTTGATCTTTGGCTTCTTTGAGTCTAACTCAAGTCTTGTAATCTCCTATTTGTGGAATCAAATTTGAGTTTGCATGTTGATTGGATTCAAACTCTCTTAGAATTCATTGAATTGAGTATGGTTTAAAGGTAAAGAGTTATTAAAATCTAGCTAGTTCCTTTGATTCTTCGTGAATTCATATATGTTTTCTTATTTCAATTTCCGCATCTCGTCTTTATTAGATTTCCATAATCAAGGTTGCATCATCTAATGAAGCTTCTGCTTCTATGTGTGCTATATCATTTTTTAATACTAACCCATTGGGTACAACCAGGAGTACGTCTACTAGTCTTTTTAGTAGAATTTAAAATATATAAATTATATTTCATAACAAATAAAGAGTTTATAACATCGAGTAGTAGTCACGTTCCTCTAGATTAAGGGAAGTACAACCACATATTAAGTACGTAGGTAGGTGCTCACTCCCCTTACCCCAATTTTTGCTATGTTTGTATAAATTCAGCAATTAGCATTAGTGTTAAATCGTGATTGATAGGTTCATCGATCTTTCAGTTATGACTCGTCCACTCTACCATGGTGGTGGCTATGTTTATTTGTTTTACTATTTTCATTATTTCACTAGGATATGTCCCAACTAAATTTCATAGATTTTATGGGCTACTTGTAATTTTATGAAATTTAGAGGGGATCAGAGTCCCTCAAAGTTGACACTAAATTTCACTTAAAAGACATTAAGTAGACTTGGTTTATTTTTAAAAACCTCAAGTGCGACCCTTCTTTGTCATTTGACACTTTTCAAACAATCAGTAGTGTAAAATAATAATGTAAAAATAAACTATAAGTGAAAAAACTAATTTTAAATAAAAATTAAATAAATAAAATCAGTACCTATTTTCTACACCTAACGGTCCTAACCCAATAGTTACGTCAACCCCCTCCCTCTTTCTTTGTCCTATTGAACTCCTCCCCCTTTGTGCTTCTTCCAGTTACTTTTTTTTTTGGTTTTAGATTATTTTTTTTTTGCTGTTAGATTTGGTTTGAAAGACTATTTGCAAAAAGTGATTTTCCGACAAGGTTCTATGATGATTTTTTTTGCTTTCAATTTCGTGTTTTGTTCCTTTATGATTTTGTAAGTGATAACATTAACGGAAGAATCCAATATATCATTGATTGAAAAAATAAATAAAAGAAGAAAGAAATACAAAATGATGGAGACTAATAATAGAATGAGAAGTTTTAAACCTTAAAACAATATAAAGAGCATTTATATAGACTAGATTAAACTAAATAAGAGAAAGACTATACTACCTTCACAAAGCATAATAACTATTTTAACAGTTAGAAATTTTAAAATTAACTATGATTGGAGCATTAAGGGAAGTCAGTGCAGTTTATACTTTAATTTTTTCAAATGGTCTTCTTCTTTTTTTTGTAACATTTTTGAAGCCACAACAGTCAAAATGGTCATTGATTTCAAAATTGATTCACAAACAGATTAGGCGAGGTGGTTGGAGGGACAATGATGTGCGGTGATATGCTGGAGTTGTACATATACGATGATGCATTTATGGATAATGGTGGTATACAAAATTCCGACGGGACTTTGACAAAACATATAGAGGAAGAAGATAGCAATGTATGTTGGATAATCTTCAAGGGGAGACACAAGACTTAAGTTGTCCTAATCAAGTTAGGATTAGGAATAAAGAAAGTCTAAGAAATCTATTTGTATTAGGAGTTAGCTAATCCAATAGAATTCAGGAAACTTAGAAACTATATAAAGGGAGGAACCAAGTTGTGGTTTCCACCAAGAAAAATTTCTAAGAGCTTTAAGGTTTTTGAGTAGTTTTCCATAAAGCATAAATAAAGAAAAGTTGTTCTTTAAACTTGTGTTTTTTATTCAACCAAATAGAAAACAAAGTTGCAGTTTTTTTTTTGGCAAGAAAAAAAGCTTTGAGTTGAAGCTTTCTGATGCTGCCACTCACGTATATACTCTATTAAAGCTTCACACTAGGCAAAAGACAATTGGTATGATGATCAAAGCTTTGTCAAAAAGTCGTGTTACGAGTTTCATCCTGAAGAACAAAATTTCCTGAATCTTGAAGCCAAGCTATTAAACTTCCTGTCAATAAAGGAGGGGCAATATTCACAACTTTGCCTCCACTGGTGATTTTCAATGTTCCTGTAGTATCTATGGTGAGCAATCCCTAGTTGTTCAATATAGGTGTATCTGGATTGGCTATCCATAGTTTCTTATTTTTGGGTCACCTGCATACCATATTCCAAGATAATTTTTATCAGTTTGTGGCATAGAGAAAAAGCCTAACTTGAATTTTCCACCCTCTGAATCAAGAACCTGAGAGTGATTGAGTTCATCACCAGGCTTCATTGAGGTTATTGCAACCACAGATGGAAGGTTAATGATACATGTTTGGTTGCAGAATAAGGTCAAAATTAAGATGAAAATGGAATTGGCTAAAGATTTCATTTTTGGCAGTTAGAAACAAATAAAGTTGCTGCAGGTAATAATATGATCATCTCTTTATAGGGTTGTCTGTTGTTCAAAGAAAAAAGAGAACTTGAGAATATCCAATGCTTTTTCAGCCAGAATGTTTCAAGATTTTTCCGAGTACAAATGATATTTGGACATGTTACTTGTGTGAAAGCTTGTAGAGAGAGACAATCTTGACTTCCCTAGAAACAATTTTGACCAATTTATATGTGGTGTCTATTTTTCTTTTTTTCCTTCCTGTTGTTTAAAATAAAACCAGCAGGAAGTGGTTGCTTTTTATTTCCAAAAACCAAAAAGTGAACAAACAACCACAGAGGGGGACTAGTTCAAAGCCTCCAGAGCTATAGTACCATGATCAAGTAAAAGGTCAAATTTTAAAAACTTAAAGTTGCTTAGTAGTGAACATAATATACTTAAGAGAAGAAATGCAAGAAAATTTACAAGAATCTTAATCTGATGAATGCGGCAACTTTGAAGCAAAGTCATACAACAAGAAGAACACTTGTTTTATGTTCTACTTTTTGCCATGCTTGTTAAACTTAATACCTCAAGCAAAAGAAATGCACCTCACCTTACATTCTCATAATAGAAATGTAGCTAGACTAGAAGTACCATATTTTGGTACAAACACAGAAGAGAAAAAATCTATCAAGCCCTTGGAATCACATATCAATTCACTTCAAATTTATCATTTCATGCATTTACGTCATTTATTTTTCTTTAATCTCAATTCCCACGCTGTCAGTACCAGTACGATTAGTAGTGAATTTTAACTCCCGTCCATAGGTCTGCCCATTTCTTCAGTCAAGGATAGCTAGTTGATAGTAAGATTTGGAAAATTTTGTTTCATCAGTTGATCTGGATTATTACACATTTCGGAGACGTACTTCAGCTATAACACACAGTTGGGACGAGAATTATAAGATAATGTCACAGTTCTTGAAAATGAAAGGTTATAACTACAAATGAGGGGCTATAATATTGATTGAGAAAGAGTAACACACAAAGTGACAGCTTATACTTCTTTATTCATTGGCTTCTGATGGTGTTTCCAATTCTTTAATATCCTAAAAATCCATTTTTCTTAACCAAATACATGAAATGCTGCTTAGATGTGTTTTACATGTTCTGCTGCTTCATCGCAGAAAATATTCCACAAATTTTCTTTGGAACATTCTGTGTGCATGTATATGTATGTTCTGTTATTATTTTCTCACACACTATAACATACAGATGTATCCCTGATCATAAACTAGCCTTGAACTTACTTTCAGATTATTGCCTCCCACTTAGTCTTTCTTCTGATTATTACAAGGATTTTGTTTTGTTTTCATATAGATCATTAGGAAGCTGCCTATGTTTTTTTTTTTTTTTTTCCTTTCTTAAACATATATTGGTTTCATGTAGACCATTTTTTCTTTTAAAAATATTAATTCTCTCATATGCTATGGTTTTCAGATGCCATCCAGCTTCCAATTCTAACTTATTCCAGTATAACATCACTTGATGACTCTCACAGATAGAAAATAGAAAGAATAATCAGAGATGAATAATGAAACAGCATAATGCCAAAAACTCTTTTTTTGGTTTTTGATATATATTTCAAAGTGATGAAAACAATGTATGCCACCCTTGCATAAATCCTTGAAAGTTTCACAAAACCAGCTGTTTCTTGCACATACAAATTTCACACCATGTTAAGGCCCTTAGTATCCTACAAATACTCCTTACAACCAAATGAACCAATTAGACAAAAGAAAGCAAAAAAACATTGTTTGCTTCTCTTTTAGTTGTGAAAATGGAAGATAATACTTATGAGATGGAAAGTGCTTCAGCTCGTAGGCCAAGATCAATAGAAGATGAAGAGAACATATCTAAACAAGATGTTCATAAAGTAGGGATGAAACTCACGCACGAGGATTATAGAGGATCATATGGAGGAGATGATCAAGAGATGAAACCAACAAAAATTGAAGTTTTTGGATGGAATTTATATGGGATGTGCTCCTACTTCATTCACACTGTTTTGATTCCCATTGTTTTTCCGCTCATAGTGAGCCAGACTTTGTATTGGCCACAGCAACCTCAGCTTGGCATTGTGAAGAATGCCAAGGGATTGGAGTGCAGACAAAAGGAGTTAGAACTGTAAGTTCATAAACTATCCTTGCAGGTTTCAATTATTAGTCATTTTGACAAACTGAATTTTTTAAAAGATTTGATGTTTTAGAGGAAAAAAAGAAGTCATTTTTATTGAGCGAATAATGAAGGGTAATTTCGACAAATACTCTTATGAGTAAGGTCATGTTATATGGGATAAAACACCAATACATATGTTTTGTTTCTAGCAAGGAGGGGAAGATAAATGATAAGGAAATATAGTTGGTGAAGTATTGATGACTTTCCTTTTATGTTCACATCATTAAAACAGAAGAATAGTTCTTATTGACTTTCTGATGTAATTTACCTTGAAGAATAAACCTAAATAGCCGCCACTCAACCGCTTAAAATAGAAATAGCCAGCAGATATATAATGTAAATAAATATCATCCATGTATATTACATGTATAACTGTGTATAATCTATGTCTACCAGCTAGGAAAAGTAAACAGTGAATTCAACTGGCTATCATCAGTATTTCATTTCTTTTGCCATTTTTTGGTGTACATTACTTCTTATTAGCAATATCATATCATCTATTGTTTACATGTTGCATTGGAGGGGGGAAAAAGAAAAATGAAATACAAAAAAGATAGTGATTAACTAGGCCCTATATCTACTTCCAGGTATGAAATGTTGGCAAAACACAGAATAAGTCTCTCTGGTATTGAGTATTCAGCACTGGAGTGGACCTCACTATCTTGGATCATTGGTCTAGTTATAGCAGCACCAGTTCTTGGATTTCTTTCAATCCACCTAGACTATGGCAGGAATCAACAGCTCATTGCAGCTGCATCAACAGCCATAGGAGCATTGTTTTGTCTTCCAGCAGGATTTTTCAAGACTAGATGGATCTTTCCACCTTATATTGCTGCTATTGTTGCTGCCAATACCATTGCTTCATCTTGTCACGCCCGCCACCTTGGCCTAATGGTACGAGGCCTCGTTGGTTCACCTATCCAGAAAAGCCAATTCCCGGATAGGAAAGCTGTTGCTAGTTGGCTTTCCCTTCATTCCACTGCAGCAGGCTGCTTAGGTGCTGCTATTATGTCTGCTTTTACTTACCATATGCTCAGGAAATCTGATAGCTTTACTAGCTTGTGGGTGGTGTCCATCTTTAGTGGCCTAATTTGG
>JBDJHY010000106.1:14230667-14241991 GCA_039654485.1 Withania somnifera | reverse complement strand
GAATCTTGACTTAATGGTTTAGTCATCAATCAAAACACGAAGGAACGATTCTTGTGAACCAACCTTGGTCCAACAATCATCACCAGGCTTCATTGAGGTTATTGCAGCCACAGATGGAAGGTTAATGATACATGTTTGGCCGCGGAATAAGGTCAAAATTAAGATGAAGATGGAATTGGCTAAAGATTTCATTTTTGACAGCTAGAAACAAAAAATATTGCTGCAGATAATAATATGACCATCTCTTTGTATAGTTGCCTGTTGTTCAAAGCAAAAAGTGAACTTGAGAATGGTCAATGCTTTGAAACTTTTTTCAGCCAGAATGTTTCGAGATTTTTCTGAGTGAAAATGATATTTATATTATACAAAATATATGTATATATATATAAATGTATATTTGTATTTATAAACAAGAACCAACAAGTAATAATTTTGTTTAAACATAAACTAACAAAGTATTAACAACATGCAAATATCAACAAACTTAAACAAAAACAAGAATGTTAAACATGGAAAAATACAATATAAATTTCAGGAAATTGTAAAACAAGAAGTACGATCAACTCCACTGAATTCACAGTGTGTCCTTAAGGAAATTATTCCCCCAATTACTGGAGGTTAAGAGATAAAATGATCAACTTAGCGGTACCTCAAATTCAATCGAACAACGAACTCACTCAATGGAGTAAATCACACAAGATAATTTAAATAAGAAATGTAGAAGATGATCAACTTTGACTAAATAGCGGTACCTCAAATTCAGTCGAACAATGAACTCACTCAACGGAGTGACACTATTAGCTAGAAGAAGTGAAACATTTTCCAAAGCTGAGGAGCGACGGCACGAAGCACTACTTCTTCTTTGCTCACTATTAGTTAGAAGAAGTGAAACTCAATATAAGCATAAGATTGTTCACTTCTCCCACCAATGCGGGAGAAATGCTTCTACAATTTCATATTTGAATTTTCCTCCATATTTCACTTCATTTTTCCATTCTCCATTCACTTTTTATTTTCATCTATTTTCCATTCTTGTAAATTAATTCAAGATAAAAATCCCAACAATTTAGACATGTTACTTGTAGGAAAGCTTGTGGAAAGAGACAATTTTGACCAATTTATATGTGGTGTCTATTTCTCTTTTGTTCTTCTCTATTTCTTTTTTCCCTTCCTGTTGTTTAAAATAAAACCAGCAGGAAGTGGTTGTTTTTATTGATAAAACCAAAAAGAGAACAAAACTTACAAAGGTGAAGAGAAACTAAGTTACTCTACAGCTATGTGTAAGAACCAGGTTCTTTAACTCATAAGTAAAATAACTGTAGTAATAAGTAAAGACACAGGTTTTACGTGAAAAAAACTCCAAGAATAGGAGTAAACAACTACAAACTACTTACACTAACTCAACAACAAGTTTATGATAACAACTCTATAATCATTAAACTTTAACTCTCTCAACAAACTCACTTTTCTCTCTCTTTCAAGAAGTATAGACCTTCTTGGAACTCACTCATACTCCAACTAAAAGTTCTCACAAACTCTTAAAAGAAAAATAACAAAACTCACTCAAAATTAATAGCTCCTCACTTGAACTCAAACTCTATTGCTTGAAAATAAAGCTCTCACAAAATATGCAATAGGTGTCTTCTACTGTTACAATCTACCTAAATATATAGTTGCTGCTCCCTCGCCCTTCTCCAAGTTTGCATTAGGAAAGAAAAACCTTTTCCTAACCGGTAAACAACTCCTTTCCATGTTTAACTCTGGAAACTTTTCCTTATTTGACTTGTTTCCATAATTTTGTTTTGTTCTCCTCAATGAACTTGGATTTTTGTGTAAAGTAGAATTCTATGCAAACTAACTTTGTCCATCATCAAAATAGTACCAAGTACTTCCTAAAACTATCAAGAGGAGGACTAGATCAAAGCCTCCAAAGAAATAGTACCAGATCAAGTAAAAGATCAAATATTAAAACCTTAAGGTTGCTTGGTAATGAATATAATATACTTAAGAGAAGAAATTTAAGAAAATTTACCAAACCATAATCTGATGAATGCTGCAACTTTGAAGCAAAGTCATACAACAAGAAAGAGACTTCATTTATGTTCTACTTTTTGCCATGCTTGTTAAACTTAATATCTCAAGCAAAATAAATGCACCTCGTCTTACAGTCACATAATAGAAATGTAGCTAAACTAAAAGTACCATATTTTGGTACAAACTCAGAAGAGACAACATGGTAGAAGCAATGTATGCTGAGTTTGGTGCAAAATGGTATAGCCAACAATGGTTAACTAATTTTACTCTTGAACTTGACTCCATGGTCATTGTAGATACGGTGAACAACAGGATTAGTAACAACCTCAAACTCAAGCAAATCATCGACAATCATTGGAATAGTTCACGAGTCTAAAGTTTAAGTCACCCACTGCTTTAGAGAAAACAATCAAGTCGCGGACTCGCTGGCAAAAATGGCTGCTATATAGAACCAAATAATGATTCTCACTTCTCCTACGCAGCTTCCCAGAGTTGCAAAAGAAGCTTACTTTCTGGATAAGTGCCAAATGCCTTGTATTAGAAAAAAAATTGACAAGGCTAATTTTTTTGTTAGTTGATGCACACTTATTTGAACTTACTAGAAGAGTTTAGCCCTTTTAATGGATCTCTCTTCTAGTTCTTGGGGTTCCTGGTTCACCATTGTGTTATAATGGAGGTAAGGCTCTAGCCCCCCCTCCTCTTTTGTATCTCATAAACACAGCGCGACCTAGCTCAACTGGGTAACTTTACTAAAAGAAGAAAAACTCAGGAGAGACAAAATATATCAACTCCCTGGAATCGCATATCAATTCACTTCACATAGATACATGGACTTGCACTTAAACACTACTTCAAATAGATACATGAACTTGCACTTAAACACTAGTTATCAAGTCCCTGGAATCACATATCAATTCCCTTCAAATTTATCGCTTTATGCATTTACTTCGTTTATCTTTATTTTAATCTTAATATAGCGTGTGTGCTGGAGACCAAATGGGTTGGTACTAAAACTCGGTATATGGATAGGTATAAATTATGGTTCTCAGGAGGCGTTAGAAATAGGAATGGGATAGGAATCTTAGTGGATGAAGAGCTTAGGGAGCAAGTGGTAGAGGTTAGGCGGGTCAATGATAGGTTGATGTCGATCAAGCTGGTCATTGGAGGGTCTATGATGAGCATTATTAGTGCTTATGCGCCGCAGGTTGGCTTGGATGATGAGGAAAAGAAAAGCTTTTGGGAGGCTTTGGATGAGGTGTTGAGTGGCGTGCCTAATACTAAGAGGCTTGTCATGGGAAGAGATTTCAATGGGTAGATTGGTTCTTCTTCAAGTGGATATGTCAATGTGAATGGAGGCTTTGGTTTTGGGGAGAGGAATGAAGGAGGGGCTTCACTTTTGGATTTTTCTAGAGCCTTTGGGATGGTTGTAGCAAGCTCAAGCTTTCCCAAGAGGGAGAAGCATTTGGTTACCTTCCGTAGCGCGGTGTATAAGACCCAAATTGACTATTTTCTCCTTAGGAAGGAGGATAAAGGTCTCTGCAAAGACTGTAAAGTTATTCCAGAAGAGAATCTCTTTCAACCCAACATAAGCTTTTGGTCATGGATTTGAAGATTAAAAAGCAGCAGCAGAAGAAGAATAAGAGGGTTGTGGATGATCGATCCAGGATCAGATGGAGTAGTTTGACTATGACCAGTGCTCTGTAGATAGGAGAGAAGTTAAGGGATACTAGGCTTGGGGTTGTAGTGGGGATGTTGACAATATGCGGGACAAAAATGCCAATTGCATTAGGGATACAACTAGGGAGGTTTTAGGTGTCTCTAGAGGTCGGATAGGCATCGTCGAGACTGGTGGTGGAATGAGGAAGTTCAAGGAAAGGTGGAGGCTAAGAAAGGGGCTTACGCAAAGTTGGTAGAGAGTAATACCAAAGAGGAAAAGCGATTGAACAGGGAGGAGTATAAAATACCAAGGATGGAGGCTAGTTAGCAGTAACGATGGCTAAAACAGCAGCATTCGAGCGCTTATATTGAACTAGAGGATAAAGGCGGGGATAAAAAGTTATACAGGCTTGCCAAGGTGAGGAAACGGAGGGCCCGCAACCTTGATCACGTGAAATGCATCAAGGGTGAGGATGGTAAAGTTTTGGGGGAAAAGGATCTCATTAGGAAGAGGTGGCAGTCTTATTTCCACAAGCTCTTGAACGAAGGTAGGGACGAAAACTTTGTGTTGGGAGATTTGGAGCAATCTGAGAGGTGTCGTGATTATGGTTATTGTAAGCGTATTAAGATTGAGGAGATTAAGGAGGTTGTTTGTAGAATGCGTAGGGGCAGAGCGACTGGGCCAGATGAGATTCCGGTAGAGTTTTTGAAGACCGCAAGAGGGCAGGTAAGAAATGACTAACGAAGTTGTTTAATGTAATTTTTCAGGATGGTGAAGATGCCTGAAGCTTAGAGATGGAATACAATGAAGAAGAATTAGAGAGAGGTGATTAGACATGACATGAAGCTATTGCAGCTTACCGAGGATATGGCCCTAGATAGAAAGTTGTGGAGGACGTGTATTAGGGTAGCAGGGTAGTAGGTCGATTGTATTCCTTTTAGTTGATTTGGAATGCTATGTTCAGATTATAGTGCCTATAGGCGTCGGTTTGATTATCTGTAGCATTGTTCTGTGGTAGACTTATATTGGTGCTTTCTGTATTATCTGTTGATTTTATATTATGCCTGTTTGGATAAATTTGTCTTATGGGGGTCTATCGAAAACAGGCTCTCCACCTCAAGTGGTATGGACTGCGTACACTCTAACTTCCCAGACCCCACTTGGCGGGAATATATTGGGTTGTTGTTGTATTTTTACTTTAATCTCAATTCACATGCTGTCAGTGCCAGTACATCTAGTGGTGAAGTTTATTTCCATACTAGATCTGCCCATTTCTTCAGTCAAGGAAATAGCTAGTTAATCGAAAGATTTGAAAAAAATTTGTTTCATTAGTTGATTCGGATTATTTCAATTTCCGGAGAGGTGCTTCAGCAATAAAATACAGTTGGGCCAAGACTAGAAGATAATGTCATAGATCTTGAAAATGAAAGGTTATAACTGCAAGTGAGTGCCTGTAATATTGATTGAGAAAGAGTAACACGCAACGTGACAGCTTATACTTCATACTGCACAAGTTGTGTTTTACATTTTCCGTAGTGGAATCACAGAAAATATTCCAAAAATTTGCTTTGGAACGTTGTGTGTATATATGTTCTGTTATTCTTTTCTCACACATGATAATTTACAGATAAATCTCTGATCATAAACTAGCCTTGAACTTACCTTCAGATGACTGCCTCCCACTTATCTTTCTTCTGATTATCACAAGGGTTCTGTTTTTTTTTCATATACATCACCATGAAGCAGCCTATATTATTTTTTAAACATATATTGGTTTCATGTAGACCATGTTTGCTTTTTAAAATATTATTTCCCTTATATGCTATGGTTTTCACGAAGTCTTCAAGCTTCCAATTCTAACTTATTCAAATATAACATCACTTAATGACTCTCACACACAAGACAGAAATAATAACCAGAGATAAACAGCAAAGGAGCAGCATAATTCCAAAAACTCCTTTTTTGGTTTTTGATATATATTTCAAAGTGATGAAAACAAAGTATTCCACCCTTGCATATATCCTTGGAAGTTTCACAGAACCAGCTGTTTCTTGCTCATAAAAATTTCACACCATGTTAAGGCCCTTAGTGTCCTACAAATACTCCTTACAACCTATTAGACAAAACAATGCAAATTAAAATCCATTGTTTTCTTCTCTTTAAAGTGTGAAAATGGAAGAAAATACTTATGAGATGGAAAGCACTTCAACTCGTAGGCCAAGAGCAATGGAAGATGAAGAGGACATTTCTAGACAAGATGTTCATAATGTAGGGATGAAACTCCAGAGGGATGATCATGAGGAGGAATATAGAGGATCATATGGAGGAGACGATCAAGAGATGAAGCCAACAAAAATTGAAGTTTTTGGATGGCATTTGTATGGGATGTGCTCCTACTTCATTCACACCGTGTTGATTCCAATTGTTTATCCTCTCATAATAAGCCAGACTTTATATTGGCCACGGCAACCTCAGCTTGGCATTGTTAAAAATGCCAAAGGATTGGAGTGCAGACAAAATGTATTAGAACTGTAAGTTCATAAACTACATTTGCGGGTTTCAAATATTAGTCGTTTTGACAAACTGGATTTTTTTGAAAAGATTTGGTTTAGAGGAAAGAAAGAATTCATTTATTACTGTTTTCCAGATTTACCTTACGTTTTCAAATAGTGAAATATCAACTAAGTGATAAATGGACTAGATGAGCACTGTAATGATTAAGGTCATGTATATAGGATAAAACACCTATATATTTTTTTTTCCTAGCAAGCAGAGGAAGACAAATGATAAGGAAACACAGTTGGCGAAATATTGATGATTTTTCTTTTATGTTTGCATCACTAGAACAGAAGAATATTTCTTCTTGACTTTCCAACATAATTTGTATTGAAGAATTAACCTAATATACATATAGTACATGTATAATTTATGTCTACTGGGTAGGAAAAGTAGACACTGAATCTGACTGGTTATCATCTATGAAGCAGTATTTCATTCTTTTTCCATTTTTTGGTGTAAGTTACTCCTAATCAGCATTATATCTAACCAGTATACTACCAGCTACTATTTACATGCTGCACTGGAGGGGAGAAAAAGGAAATACTTAACAGATACTGATTAAGTAAGCCTATATCTACTTTCAGGTATGAAATGTTAACAAAACACAGAATAAATGTCTCTGGTGTTGAGTATTCAGCACTTCAGTGGACCTCAATATCTTGGATCATTGGCCTAATTCTAACAGCACCAGTTCTTGGATTTCTTTCCATCCACCTAGACTATGGCAGGAAGCAACAGCTCATTGCAGCTGCATCAACAGCAATAGGAGCATTGTTCTGTCTTCCAGCAGGATTTTTCAAGACCAGATGGATCTTTCCACCTTATATTGCTGCTATTGTTGCTGCCAATACCATTGCTTCATCCTGTCATGCCCGCCACCTTGGCCTAATGGTACGAGGCCTTGTTGGTTCACCTATCCGAAAAAAACAATTCTCGGAGAGAAAAGCTGTTGCTAGTTGGCTTTCCCTTAATTCCACTGCAGCTGGCTGCTTAGGTGCTGCTATTATGTCTGCTTTTACTTACCATATGCTCAGGAAATCTGATAGCTTTACTAGCCTGTGGGTTGTGTCGATCTTTAGTGGCCTAATTTGGTTTATTGGAATGTTTGACATTGCTACTCCAAATAGGCCTGGTCGAAATGCAGACTTGAATACCAATTCTGCTCCGAAAACTCATGTCATTTCAATTTTCAAGTACCCTCATGCAGCTGGAAGTCTTGCTGGAGTTTTCTTGTCATCTTTCACAACAATGTGTATTTTCACAGCAGGAGTTCTTTATTCTATCGGAGACCTTTGCATACCACCAGTAAACATATTGTACATCTGGCTCACCTATTTCTTATTCCCATTACTTTCCCTTCCACTAACTCATCCATTCCAGCAACTTATAAGAGCTGATGCAGTGAAAATGCAACTTCTTGGATTCATACTATCAGCAATAGTCTCAGGATTCGGATTCTACTATCGCCACGACAATTGGAACAGAGTTCACATATTCATCTTTACTGCAGTACAAACAACAGCCACAGGGCTGTTACATGCATTTGGTAGGGTCCTTTGGCTAGATTGCTCACCCTCTGGAAAAGAAGGCGCTTTCTCAGTTTGGTTCTCTTGGGTGAGAGCCTTAGGGGCTTGTGCTGGTTTTGCACTAGCATCAAGCTCACCTCAAAAAATTGAAATGTCATTTGGAGTTGCATTTTGTGGTGCAATTCTTGGGAAAATCATTCTCATCTTTGGGAATATCAGTAACTTTGGAGGTGCAAAAGATGCAGGACATGTTAAAGATAATAGTGAGAGAGGTTCACCAGTGCATGCTACCACGGATTTTGGTGATAAAATCAAGGTGCCAATGTCAACAGAAGTTCAAGAAGAAGTAAAAGGTCAAGTCTAGTGTATTTTAATGCTCCTAATAATTTTTTTGTTGCTTCTTTTTCCATTTTTTGTCTTGTCTTGATCCTTTAGCTTGGTTGTCTCAAAAGAATATCTTCACTTACATCTCCAGCATGAACACAATGTATGTAAGATATATTCAATTCTGTTGTGTCATGGATTTTATCTCAGGATCTACCATTCTTAATAACAAGATAATGATACCACTAGTGTTAGTATTATCTTACACTTCAATTTTATTATTAAGGTCGTTTCTTGACTTGACTAGTTATCTTTAATAATTTAACTGTCACAACTTTTATTTCTTTTTTATTATAGTTTTTACTCCTGCGTCTCTTTCAAACTTGCTCTGAAAAACGATTTCTGAATTGAAGATCTATCGAAAACAGTATTCTTACGCCATAAAAATTAAAGTAAGATCAGTGTACATCTCACCCTCCACGCACCCCTAATTGTGAGGATATTGGAAATGTTGTTGTGGTTTGTGTTTTACATAGTGGAGGGTTCTCATAGTAAAAAGATAGTTCATTTTGTGAATCACTACTTCTAACACTAAATAACTATAATTAAAAAAAAAAAAAAAAAAGAAGAAGAAGAAGGAAACAGAAAACATGGCTTTATAAACTTAAAACTGTTTTTGTCTATTAATTAGATTGTCATTATTAAGGAGTAAATTCCTTTAAATGGTCACTCAAGTTAAGAAAATGATGCGGTAAAGCTGTTATAGGCTTTTGCTTAAAATAAATCTCTCAAGGTAAGAAAACTATATGTTGTAAAATAGCATTGCTTTGTTTTGTTTCAATAATGTCAATTAACTTGTGTATTATATCTTAAAAAATAAGGGTAACCACATTTTCTTACTTAAAAATTAAAATCCTTGTTCACATGCAAATTAAGAAGAAAAATTTCATATTTATCACTCTACTTTGGAAAAAAATATTTATATTTACTCTCTTATACTTTTTGGGCATATACCTTCATTGTTATATTTTTATGTCATGTTTGTCCTGCTTGAAGTTATATTTTGTTTAAATATATGATCTCCTGCTCAAACGAAAATAAGGTTACAGTTAAAGTATAGGAGTAAACTTGACTACTTTCTTAAAATAGAAGGATAAATTTATTTTTTCCCTTAACTATTAGAATAAATTTACCTTCTTATATATAGTTTTCCTATTTCTTTTATAGTATGCTAAAAAGTAGTTAAACTTCAACTATAGAGAAAAAATCTAAATTATTTTTTGGAATGTTATTGAAATGTATAATAAAAATATTATAAGATCCGCTTCATTGTTAAATTAAAATCTATTGTTTGAAATAAAACAAAATTAATAACGTCAGCATCATATAGCTAATAACTCAACTAGTTTGCTCACTTTTTAAAATTGTTTCTACAATCGTATCAAATTCTTTAAAATGCATTATTATTACAGTATCCAACACACAACATTAATATTTTTTAAGAATCCGAACAATATAAATTTGAACATTATTACAGTTTTAATCTATATTTTTACTGGCCATGCACATCTGGAAAGGAAAAGAAAAAGAGAAAAGGAAGAAGAAGTCAATGCGGATATAAAGGGAGAGAAAGCTCTTGAGCCTCAACCGGACCACATTACCACAATTGAATTTAGAAATATTATTCAGCTATTAGCCCAGACTATCATTGTTCAAGTCCAGTAGCAGATGGCAGTGTTGTTTGAGTGAGGAGATTCCTTCGATTGAACCCTCCAAATTCCATGGTTCTAGAGTAGGGGAGGATCTGGAGAACTTCATTGAGGAGTCTCCTCGTGTGTGCGATGTTATGAGGGTGGTAGATGTGGACTGCAAGGACCCTCAAGGTCATTTCTCCATTTTGAGAGCGTTTTACCGTCTTGCCCTCTCCTGTAGTTTTTTTATGGTAAATTAAGTTTAATTTCATCATTGGTCCGGGAACAGAAAGGATTTTAGGCAAGTTTTGGAGAAATTATGATTTTTGAGCTTTAAAGTGGAAAATGATGGACTTTTAAGGTCATTCGGAGATGTCAGATCGAAAATCTATCAGTTTCATCAGCTCTGGAATGTCTATTTTGGTCCATGAAGACCTTTGGTTTGAGTTTTAACCCTTTCGTGATAAGTTTAGGTGGTTTGACGAAATTATTGTTTAAGTTGTAAGTTTGACTTGGGTCAACATTCGGAGTTAGAGTGCTCCGATTCAGAATTCGTCGATTTTGTTAGTTTAGGAATATGATTTTTGGGTTAGTAGAACTATTGGATTGGATCCCATGGCATTTAGATTTGTTTTGGAAAAGTTTCTAAGTTTTGAAAGTTGGAAGCATAAGAGAATTGACCAAAGTCAACACTTGGTGATAGGAAGCTCAAAATAAGATTTCGACAGTTCTGCTAGCTCTGGATTATGGTATTTGGTCTAGTTGAAGGTTTGATTCAGTTTCCGAGGCTCTTGAATAAGTTTGAGTTATTATTTGAAAATTTGGAGATTCTTATGTTAAGAGTTGACTTCGGTCAACATATGATTAGGATGCCCTCGTTTGGATATTTTGATGATTCCAGCAATTTCAAAATGTATTTTACAAGTGGTTTACACTATTAGTTTGTGTTCAAGGGGTCCTAGATGAGTTTTGGGTACTTGTTCGGAGCTTGAAGGTTTTGACTGTGGAGTTTTAATAATATCACTTTGACTAAAATGAACTCATTTTAATATGTGGATGGTATCAGTAGATCCGTATTGAAATTTCATGACTAACACAAAAAGAATCGGGTCATTTCGCTATCATATTAGGAAGTTATGGATTTTTTTAGCAAAAGATAACATTGATGGTTCAGAAATTTTTTATACAGTGATCAGTGTATTTAAATCTCAGACCGACTTTATATGGTATTTTGAGCACATTGGGAGTTATAGAGCTCGAAATTGAGTGATTCTTGCACCATTTTTTTGGTTTAATAAGGGGGTTAGTATCTAATAATTCTTTTGGCATTCTTCCATGGTTTCTTCAACTACTATTTTTTCTTTGTTCGTGAAGTTATTAGAGAAAAAAATGAGGTTTTATATATTTGGACTTGGTTTTTGATGAAATTTCATATTGAGGATCCTTATGCTATGGGTAAGCTGATTTAATCATAAATTCAATGATTTATCAACTATTTTATCATTTTAAACCGTGTATAAACTTGAAAATTTA
>JBDJHY010000106.1:14207307-14223895 GCA_039654485.1 Withania somnifera | reverse complement strand
TGTTTGGTACTCATGATGCATTTCTGTACTGTTTTTGTGGTGCAAATACCAACAGGGGTTATCAGAGATATCGTGATTATGAGGAGTAGATACAGTTGATTGCAGAGATTACGGTTAGCTTTGTCTTCCGAGCCGATCGTGGTTTCTTTGAGTTAGGCTTTCTTTATTTTGTCTATAGCAGGCCCTGTGTTTTATTACTTTTGTAGGAGCCGCCTTACATTTCTATCTGCTGGATACTCTGTATAGTGGCTCAATATGACGTTGACACCAGGTTTCAGGATTTCAATTGTATGTGTATTTCTTCTGCTTCCGTTCTTTTATGTTTCTGCTTTTTTTTATGATTCGAGCATTAATAGACTATTGTGCATAGCTCCGGGCTATATGGTTAGGCTTGTTTATACGAGGTTTTAGACTACATCATGACCTGAATTTTGGGTCGTGACAATTTGGTCCTTGATTGCATCTACAATCCTCCAGTAAACAAGCCTAACCCTACATTCTGGAGCTATGCACAATGGGCTATATACTCTAGAATCATCAAACATATCAGAAGAAACATAAGTAAATATAAGTAGAAGCGGAAGCTGAAGCTGAAGAAATACATATACAACCCAAATCCCAAAAGCTAGTATCAATAGAGCATGGAGCTACAATAGAGAGTATCCAATAGATAAATATACAAATTAACTCCAACAAAACTAATAATACAACACATGTCCTGCTATAGATAGAATACGACAGGATGGAGCTCAAGAAAACTACGGTCTACTCGAACAGCAAAGGCTCACGCAATCTCTGTAATCCATTGTATCTACTTTGCACCATCATGGCATCTCCGATAACCCCTATGTACAAAAGTGCATCACGAGTACAAAACAAGGTAACCAGTAGGCATCGTAGGTCAATCGGGCTAAAATAAAATGCAAGTAATACAGGTGAGGAAGTAAAACAGGTCAACGATATTATGGAAAAGGTTAACTGATAGATATGTGGAAAGCTAAAAACATCGAGAATGAAATTCAAAATCTACAAGAAGTAAAACATTGTGAACAAGATCCAGAGTGACCAGTACTTGAAAACCTGATATCGAAGTAATGCAACATACCTATGCTCCAGCTAATCCAATACCCAACTAACTATAAGGATATATATATACATGCACACTACAAATAGAGGATTGAGCGATAGTAATCACACAAAACCTACTAGCGTCCCATACCTCCGGTAATCACAAACAACACAAATGAACTTACCATGACCTCCACCTTAAGTTAGGTGAGCACAAATAACATGAAGGTAATACACAGTGATGAAGAAAGGTAACAGTAGAGAACTATATCATGTACCAACACCATCCTCTTGAAAAGTGTCAGTAGCAGGGCCTTTGTAACTCGTTGGATTGTACCTCACACTTGAGAAAAGGATCTAAGCCCAAAAATTTCCAAACTCAAGGTCCGCGCCCCGAGGACAATGCTTATACTAAAATGTAGGGTCTGGGTCCCATTAGCAAAACTTAGGGTCTATACCCCGGAGGACCACGCCTCTGATGAAATATAGGGTCTTTTACCTATTATCAAAACTCAGGCTAAACAATAATAGACAAATGCCCTAGAATGAAGTTGCAACAACAACTATAATAATAATGGAATGAAAAGTAACCAAAGTCTAAGATTGTCCATAGTCCACCATTTAAGAGCTCATCTCACCACAAATGTCGTGTTATGACTCAAATAGTTCACAAGGTTGGTAGCCCACCCGCGGTGAGGCCAGTACCCGAGTATGCAACCTACACCCTCTATGCCCTTTTACAGGCCACCGAAAACATACAAGGTTACCACAAGTCAACAATATATAATGATCAACCTGAATCCTAACCCACGCTATTATCTATATTGCAAGAACAAAATAATAGCCTAGTATTTAATGTACATAATAAATTGAGCCTACCTCGGTGCTGACAAAAGTCCGTAAAATATGCACACTACAGGCTCGAAGCTTCGAACGCAGCCAAAGTCACCAAAAACTAAAATTACAAATCCAGGGATTTAAACATGAAGAATGATAACCATATTGCAATTAGAAACCTGGGTCAGAAAATAGGCCCCAAAGCAGGCCCACGGGCCTATAGCTTGGAAAATTAAAATAAACATACCAACGTGAAGGGCTACGCTCAAGGAACACATGGTTTGATTTTGATCCCATAGGAACTACCGGAAGGTTGATCAAAAATGCAAAACGATGCAAAATCACAAAAAGTTAGAACAGAGGGAATATGCACCCGAACTATTACATCACCTGAACACGGAGTACAACCCAACCAACTATATTAGAACGAACAGTACGCTAACTAAAAATAAGGAAAAATAGCTATCAACTTAATTAAGGGCATAAAATGGTGAAAAACCTCCATCTCCATGGAAATTACCATGACAACAACTTACAAACAAGAGGGAGGGAGAGGGTGATCTTGGGGGAGGACTTTCCTTCAACCTAGATTTATTTTGGAGTCAATAAGCATCTCGGACGGATGAAACATTAAGGGAGAAAATGGATAAATGATATAAAATTTTGAGAAAGCAATTTTTATATTACAGGCATTTATTCATCGTGATCGCATAGGCAAGGGGTCGTCATCACTATGACATGATGCGCCATGCATCGTAATTATGTGACTGGGGATTGTGATCGCTAAGAGGAAGGGGAATAACTTCATTATGATCACATGGAGTTTCTTTACAATCACGAAGAAGAAATCCACCTGCACCAGATACAGTTGACAGCAAAAAAATCTACAACAAGGAAAAATCCCAAAATACAACTCAAAAACCATCTCGGGTCCATCATACATAAATGAACTATGCAAACAAACCCAAAATGATATTATTGATGCAAAATCTTAGACAAAAATGGGATACAAGGCCGTTTCAGAAAAATATTGACCAAGTCAACATCTTAGGGAAAATTCACAACTTTCATCCATAACCTCAAAAAAGCAACGACAACCCCAAGAAGCAAACCAATGGCTCAACTAGACCAAATCAACATTTAAGTGTTGATGGAATCTTTGGAATTCTAATCCAATGCTCCGATCACCGAAAGACCACACAGGCTCCAAAATGAGCTTTGGCTAGGCTGAATTTCTACAAAATAACCCAAACTTAAAATATAAAGCCTAGGATAGGAAATTGAGGATTTCACTCGCAAGTTCCATCGTATAAAATCTAAAGCTCCAAAATAGAAAAATTGTGATAAAAAGAAAATGAGCTTTTAGGGCACTAAGCTAGTAGTCCCAACAAGTCATAAATGACTTGGGGTAACTACCAAATATCTCTAAGAATAGAAAAATACAGAAAGCATAGAGATGACCAAACAGGTCATTAGAGATCATGAGCGTAAGTACCCCACCTATAACTTAGAGTTGGCAGTGGTAGTTTTTGCGCCTAAGATCTTGAGAAAGTACATGTACATGGTCCATTTCAATATTTTCAAAAATCACCACATCTTGTAGTACATTTTGAGTCAGTAGGAGCTTAACTTGAGGTAGCTGAGATAGGTTGAGCTCTTAAAGGACCATGATTTGGGTATCTGCAAGGAAAATGTGGTTGCTGATACTTTGACTTGGAAGGTGTTGAGGTTGGGTAGCCTTGTTGTAGTTTCTATTTATGAGATTCCATAGGATCGAGACATTTATTTCTTTTCTAACATGATGGTTAGATTGGATATCTCATCGCTGAAGCGAATTATTACCTATATTGAGTCCATAACATATTTATTTGACTAGATTAGACAGCACCAATACGAGGACCCGCATTTAGTTCAGTTGAGAGAGAGGTATCTGTCGGGTGATTTCAGTTGGTTTGTGGTAGATTCTATTGGTGTGTTGTGGGTTCAAGGATGCCTTTCCATTCTGAGGTCTAGTGATCTAACATAGACTTTATTACGTGAGGCTCACAACTCTAGGTATTCCTTTAACTCGGGTATTATGATGATGTATTGTGATTTTAGGTAATACTACTGGTGGTGGGGTATGAGAAGGTCTATATCATCCTTTCTATCTCGGTGTTTGAACAGCCAGCAGGTGAAGTTTGAGCACCAGAGACCAGACAGTGAGATGTAGAGCTCCTTATCCCTAAGTGAGAATGGGAGCGGATCACTATTGACTTTATTATAGGCCTTCCCCACACTTATAAGGGTTATGATTGCATTTGGGTCATCATAGATTGATTAACCAAATCAGCTCACTTCTTGCCAACGCATTTACCTGGGGTACAGAGAGATTGAGTGAGTTGTATGTTTGTGACATGGTTAGACTTCATGGGGTTCCCGTTTCTATCATATAAGATTAGGGCACACAGTGTACCTTGTGGTTTTGGAGGTTGATTAAGAGAGAGTTGGGTACCACGGTTGATTTGAGTACAACTCCCCCCCTACAATCAGATATACAGTCCAAGAGGACTATTCAGGTGCTTCATGATATGTTGTGTGCCTGTGTTTTTATTTCAATGTTTAGTTGTGACAGACTCTTGGCCTTGGTGGATTTCTCATACAATAACAGCTACAACTCCATTATTCATATGGCACCATTTGAGGCTTTGTATGAAAGGCCTTACAAATGGCCCATTAGTTGGTTTGCAGCGGCGAGGATCGACTCCAGAGTATTTATTGTCTCTGGTGATACTACAAACCAGTTCAAACGTATTCAGGATAGGTTGTTGGTCGTACATAGTAGGTAGAAGATCTATGCGGATTGAAGGCTTTTTCCCCTTGAGTTCAATGTTGGCGACTTGGTTTTTCTTCAAGTTTTTCCCATAAAGGGTGTTATGATATTTGGTAGGCAGATAAATCTTAGCCCCTAGTTTATTGAGCCTTATGATATCTTACGGTGGGTTGAGGAGGTTTCCTATAGACTTTCTTTACCTCTAGAGTTATCTACAGTTCATCTAGTTCCTTATGTATCGATGCTCCACTACTACATACCAGACCCGATCCTTGTCCTTCACTAAGAGTCGATGCATAAATATATGAATCCCTAACTTATATTGATAATCTTACGGCTATTATAGATAGGTATGTGAGGCAGCTCAGGTCCAGGGATATTCTGGTGGTGAAGGTCCCTTGGGATCATCGACCAGTTAAGGAGGCAACCTAGGAGACAAAATGTTATATATAGTCCAGTATCCACTTCTGTTTGAGCATTCATTTGCAACTCTTTCCTTGAGATTCAAATATGAAAATCCTTCTTAGTAGTGGATGTTGTAATGACCATATTATCTTTTACTTGCCTTTTTCCTTTTTCTTTTTTTAAAGTCATTTAGTAGCTACCCCAAGTCATTTATGACTTGTTAGGACTAGTAGTTCGGTGCCCTGGTTGCTCGAGTTCCCATTATCCCAGTTTTCCTATTTTTAAAGTTTTAGTTTTTAAATGGTGGAACTTGAGAGTGAGATCCTACTAAACACGTTTGGAATCAAATTCTGACAGTTCTATTTGCTCTGGATGGCCGATTTTGTCTAGGTGGACCTTAAGTTCACGTCTAGGGGTTTTTGTTTTAACTTTGGGCTATTTTATGGAAATTCAACTCAGCCAAAACTCATTTTTTATCCTAGGTGATCTTATGGTGATCGGATTTGAACAACAACAATTCCATCTGCTCCAGAATGATGATTTTTGACTAGTTGAGTTATTATTTCTCTTTCTGTGGTGTTCGGGCTTATTCTGGTATTGTCTATGGGAAGTTGGAAATTGGACCTTTTTGAATTGCTTTGATTGGGGTCATTTTCATTTAAATGGCATTTGATGGTCGTTTCATCGCTTCTATTGAGTTCAGAATCTGTTTTCCACTCAAAATACATATTTTTGTTATTGTTGTTAGACTCCGGTGTGATTGTGTGCCTTCCTTTGGAAATTTTTGTTGTAGTAGATTTTTTGCAGGTTCCTGGAGTTCAGCGCAAACTCGTTCCCTAGAGAAATTGCACTAATCTATCCCTTCCATCCATTCAGCATGATCCCACTAGTAGACTGCGATCGTAGTAATTGCCAAAATTCTATTTTTAGCTCGACCGCACTTGCCACCACAATCGCGCTAATACGCAACCTATTTATAAACTAGTAGTCACTATTTTAGTTCATTATCAATCATTTCCTTTGCTGTTTCTACCCCTCATTCATTTATTTTCTGATCAATTCAAGGTATTATTGGTGGAATTTTTTACTGTTGATCTGGGATTTATTGCTCGACACTTTTTCCTTGACCATGGTAACTTTTTCCCATATTTTTCTCCTCTTTAATCTTAGGTATAACCTCCAATGGTGGATTTTTTATTCATGGCTTGATTTTAGTATTTTTTTGATTAATAGAGGTGTGGAGTGGAGTTGACATTATGATCAGCCTTCTCTTAAGATTTGCCCTCCATTTTAGTGAGTTTTGCACCTCGTCTTCTCTTAAACTCCATTTGAAATTTTTTATACTTTTTATAATCTTTTTTTGTCCAATCGAAGACCTTCAGAAGGTCTAATTGAACTCAAAACCAAACTACATGTTCCTTGAGCTGAGGCTGTCATGCCGGTATTTCTGGTTTAATTCCCTGGGTTGTGGGGTCTGCAGGCCTATTTTGGGGCCTGTTATCTGACCTGGTTTTCAATTTGAAATTGTAAATATGGGTCTTATTCTTTATGTTTTAATACCTAGAATCATAATATGATAGTTTCAGGTGATTTCGATTGTGTTAAGAGCTTTAGGCTTATAGTGCATGCATTTCGAGGGATTTTACTGGCGCCCAGGTAGGCTAGGTTTATTTACATGCATTGTAGACTAGGCTATTATTTTGTGCTAGTGATATGGCTAGTAGTATGGATTGGAGTTTAGGTTGATTGGTTCTTTTTAGTTGACCTGTGATTACTTTAACGGTTTTTAGGGGCCCGTAAAGGGGCGTACAGGGTGAAATGTTGTATGCCGGGGTCTTGGCCTCGTATCATGGGACCACAGACCTTGAGGACTATTTTCGTTATCGTACAATGAGTATGGTGAGATGAGCTCTTAGCTGGTGGTCTTTGGCCGATCTTAGACTCTAGTTGTTTGTGCTGCTGTTGTTATTAGTATTGTGTTGTTATACCATGATCGTACTTTTGTGTATTATTGGATTTGGCTGATGCAACTGGTGTTGATAGGTCTTAGACCATGTATTCATTTTAGAGGCGCGGTCCTTCGGGACACAAACCCTGAGCTTAGCACTGACTGGCTTAGATCCTGAACTCGAGTGTAAGACGCGGTCCTCCGAGTCGCAGAGGCCCTTGAGTGTGATATATTGGGGCGCGGACCCTAAGTATGGCACTGACTGGGCTTAGATCCTACAATTAAGTATGAGGCATAGTCCTCCGAGTTGCAGAGGCCCTTGAGTATGATATATCGGGGCACGGACCCTGAGTTTGACACTGTTTGGGCTTAGATCCTGCACTGGAGTGTGTGGTACGGTCCTCCAAGTTGCAGAGTCCTTGACATTGGCACTTATTAAGAGGAAGGCATTGATACTATATGATATTGTTCTATTTTACTTTCCTGCACCCTCGTGTATTACCTTCGTATTGTTGTGCTCACTAGGCTTAAAGGGGGAGTCACAGTGGATTTTATTGTGCTGTTTGTACTTACTGACGTGATGGGGGCATTGGGTAGGTTTTGTGTGTTTACTTTCTGTTCCGTACTTAGTTGTATTTTACCGTTCGATCCCTTATTCGTAGTGTTCATATATACATATGGTTGGTTGGGTCTTAGTTTAATTGGAGCACAAGTATGTTCCTTTACTCCGATTTTGACTTGTTGGGTAATGGTTACTGCCCCTAGATGTCTGCCATGTGTTAGTTCCCTGTAGACCTGCACCTACATCCTGGTCATGGTAGTGTACTTCGTCTTCCTTATCTCTCTGTATTATTTATCAGTTTTATCACTTCCCTACTATCTTTGTCTGTTTTACTTCCTCGCTTTTATTACTTGTACTTTATTTTAGCGCGGTCGGCCTATAATGCCTAATGGGTACCTTGTTTGGTACTCATATTGTACTTTTGTACCATATTTGTGGTGCAGATACTGACATGGGTTATCGGAGAACTTGAGATCGTGCGTAGTAGATACAACTGGTTGCAGAGATTATGGTGAGTTTTACCGTATGAGCCGACCGTAATTTTTTTGATTTCCAGCCTGCTTTATTTTTTCTATAGAAGACCTGTGTAGTATCATTTTTGTAGGAGTTGCTTTGTATTTATTTATATTTTGTACACTCGATACAGTAGCTCCATGTGCCATTGGCACTAGGTTTTGGGATTTGAGTTGTGTATGTATTTTTTCTGCTTCCACTTTTACATATATCTGCTTATGCTTTCTGCCTTTATTTTCACCACAACCTTTCTTCAGCAAAATTGAGGAGCTGACAATTCAGAAAGCTATTCAATTAAAATGGTGCATCAATTCAAACGTGCCTACTGCAAAAATGTTAGCTCTACGTGGCGACAACTGATTGACAGGTGATTCCACACTCCCTCGCTTAATCAATCTATAAATTAGGAACCTTTCTATTTTTTCTATAACCAAGTACAAAATTTAAAACTCTCTCAAGTTCAAAAAATATGAATAACAGACAAGTGCCTATATTCAAACAATCAACAACCACCATCTCCATCTTCGCACCCAGACACCAGCCAGGTAGGACCTACTCCGTATCCAAAATAACATGAATAGGTTGTTACTAGGACTTTTCGAGGATTATGTAAGGCTAGAGATGCATATGCGGCGGATCAATCGTTTCCACCAGGCCATGGCAGAGAGGATGGACATCAACTCTGGCGACCTGATCACCCCTCCACCCTCTTCCTAGTTTTTTTTTATGTTTCAATGTATATCACTGCATACAACTTTCATAAATGAAAGCTTTGTAAGGCTCGACCCTTGGAAACATCCTCTGGTAGAAATACAAGGTAAGACTGCGTACAATGGATCCTTACGGTTGGGCCCTTTCTCTGACCCTGTGCATAATGGGAGCTTAGTACACCAGCCTACCCTTTTTTAATGTATATCACTGCAAAACTTTCATTTATGAAAGTTGTGGATGTGAGTTTTTGAACTTTCATATAATAAAACTCTTTTTTTGTTATTGATATTCTGAAAATGGGATTGTATACAGTGAAAAATAATGAAAGTTATGTTATTATATACAATAAATATTGTTATTTTTATGTTTATTCTTTATCTTACTGATTTATCCAACTGCTAATAATTACAAGTATAATCAACTAATGTCGCTGATTAACACATTGAGATTATAACACATTTTCAGAATATCAAAAATTGATTATAACACATTAAGATTATATAAGCAATACCGCATAGATCTATGGCGCATGCCATAGACAACTAGACTTCATAGACCATGAGTAATGAGTGAAAACATGGGTTAAAATTAATCTAGTCTGGCAAATTATCTAGCATATGATTATTTATGTTTATTGACTATGCAACATCGACCACGGTAATAGTCTATCCTAGACTATATATAATCTAATGTAGACCACACCAATAGTTTATCATATACTACTGATATTGACACTTATATAATGACATTATCTATCTATAGTTTTTAAAAATAATGAATAATGAAAAATCTTTTGAATTTACACAAGTCCGTCAAAACCTAAACCTCAGACCCTAAACCTCACACCCCAAATTCCAAACCTCGACATCAGAATAAATTATAAAAGTTGATAATATTTAAAGGACTAGATCTATGCTAGACCAACTATGTAGTCTATAATATTCTTATGTAACTATATAGACGAATGTAGGTATATCAAGCTAAAAATATAATAAAAATAGATAAAATTAAAACAAGAGAGGTACCACCATTTAAACAACACAACACCACTTTATTGCATAATATGAGAGTCCCCATTAGTTGGTGACATGATTCAAAGAGTTGAAGGACAATTAATGGCTCTAGATCACTAATAATTAGCTAAAAAGGCGATAAATAAATAAAATTAAAAAAGAGTATCTGTCATTATTAAAACATCGTAACCAACACTTTAATACATCATATGAGAGTTCCCGACAAGTGGTGACATGATTCAAATAGTGTACGGATAAGTAATGATTGTTCAAAGCACATCTTTATACAAAGGTTGTGCTCTAAAGATCACAACTTGATGTCATACTAATTGGATAACATTGCTTTAAGCACCATAATTATTCTCAATTATTCTTTGGATCATGTATTTATTTGTTAGGGACTCTCATATGATGTAACAAAGTGTTTCTACGATGCTTCAATGCCGATGGATACCCTTTTTAATTTTATTTATTTATTTATCGTCTTTTAGCTAATTATTGGTGATCTAGGGCCATCAATTGTCCTTCAACTCTTTGGATCATGTCACCACTTGATGTGGACTCTCATATTATGAAATAAAGTGTTGTGTTGTTTAAATGGTAGTACCTCTCTTATTTTAATTTTATTATATTTTTAGCTTGATAGACCTATATTTGTTTATATTTTTACATAGTTGGTCTAACATAGATCTAGTCCTTTATTTATTATCAACTTTTCTAAGCTATGTCATTGTTGGAGTTTGGGGTTTGGGATTTAGGGTTTGGGTTTTGGGTTTTGGATTTTGACAGACCTGTGTAAATTCAAAAGGTTTTTCATTATTTATTATTTTTTAAAAGTATAGATAGATAATGTCATTGTATAAGTCTCAACTTTAGTAATATATGATAAACCACCGGTATGATCTAGTATAGATTATGTATAGTCCATGGTAGACTACTATTGTGGTCTAAGGTAGACTATTGTCATGGTCGATGCCGCTCGAGACATTGTCTATGATAAAACAGAATTACATAAAATTACTGTATGAAATTCTTTCAAACAGTTAAAATTTTACAACGGTAATTTTTTTTAATGTTCCTAATGTCGGTCTAAACATGCTTCAACCCTTTATATATGATGCACATGTATTGTAAAACTTTTATCTTCTTTTTCTTGATCTCAACCCCTCTTTTTAAAAATATTTCATTCTCTAAAAAATGTCACGATCTTCTCAAATATCACAATGATAAATGCCTATTTGTTATTGCTGTGAAACAAACTGTCTTGAAGACGTCACACACCGCAACTTTTTCATGTTTTTTCTATTTTAGCTTCAAACTCTTTGTTGTTTTCTTTAAGATAATGATGGATTTAATTTTTTTAAATGGATTGAACTATCAACCTCAAACAACAAACAAATAAATCTAGAAAGAAAATTTAAAAAGAGTCCAGGATTTACAAGCAACCCCTTAGTCGAAGAATCAACATCTCAAAGCATGATCAGGTTTAAATTGCAGGCAGACTAATGGAATCTGAAGAAAATAGAAATTTGATTAGGTCACTACTTAAAGAATTTGAAGAGAGGAGGGATCACATCAAATATTTATTGAGAGATACTAAGTTTGAGAGAATAACTGAAGCAAAGGTTGATTATTGCTGGGGAAAAGGTACATCAACTAAAAATGGTGGTATATGATTTATTATCTTTTTTGCCACTTGAAAATGGATAACAAATGTTTAACGGAGTTGGTTGTATTATCCTGTAATTGTGAAAAAAATTAATTAATAATATGCAGATAATTTTGCGTATTTATAAAATCCTAATTTAAATTAAGGCACGGTTTTTTTTCGTAAACAACAGCTAGCATAAAACACAATAGAATAATTATGAAAAACGGGAATAATATATAAAAATAATCATAGGCTAATGTATTTTGTCTTTGAACATTGTTTCAGCAGATAATAATAGATATCAACTTAGTGGAATGAGGTACCAATGACCCAACCTTGACATAAAACTAAAATAAAAATTATTAAAGAATCATCAACATTTATCCATCAACTGAAAAATATGAAAACTAAGTTGTTTGTTAGTCAAACCATCATCCATCCATCCACCAACACATAATTAAAAAATTATTTGTTACATCACAACCACCAAATCATTTATTTTTGTTCATTATCTCAGTAACCATGGACAACAAGTCTACTTCTTCTTCCAGGACAACTTTATCATAGACATGTTCATTATCCGCTGCATTGTTTACTACCTTTTCAGCTGGTACGAGGTCCTCCTCAACCAGATCAATTAATTCGGGTTCCTCTTTATTGGCCTTTTCAATATTTTCACCTGGTTTAGGATCCTCTTTGTTGACTTCCTCAACATCATTAGCTGGTTTAGGAGTCTCAACCTTTGCCTCATTAACCTTGTTAGCTGGCTTAGAAGTCTCTTCACTCTTTGCTTTATCGGACTGAGCAATTTCGTTAGGAGTATGATTTAACATTTTGAGCTTGAGATCCATTTCCAAGGTCCTCATCAACATTTTCTCGGTCTGCTCCATCGGCTACTTCATTTCTTTCATTCGCAATTGGGAATCAACTGCATCGGCTGATTGAACATTCTCCTTGTTAATAACAGTTTCATTCACAACATCATTGACCACATATACAAGCACTATATTTTTTGGACATAATTATCCAAACATACTAGTGGCAAAGATCTTTTGTTCAAGAACAACAAAAAATAAATCTCACCTTGATCTTTTAGATAGGTTATTTTCTTTTTCTTATTCTTTTTCTCTTTTAACCTTTTTTGTTTTTCACTCTTGATGTAATCGAAAATGACCTTCAATGTATCGTCGATGTAGGCAAAACGTAAAAGGAATTCTTCCTATGCAAGGGCAGTTCACATTCTTCTTCCTTGAGTAACTTTCTTGATTAGTCTTGCACCATCACCAACACGTCCATTTTTCTTTAGATATACACATGTATATCCGTTGTTGTCATTCTCACCGATATACTTCTTTTCCGAACTCCTAGGAGGTGAGAGGATGACGATGACTCCTTCCAGATTAGCCTTCAAGATATTTAGTGTTGTATTCTTAACCTCATCTTCATAAAGCACCAAGAATAACATGTAGTCCTGCTCCGTCTCACGAACTACAAAGATGATATTAGGAGTACAACCTGTAAATAATAAAAATATTAAGGCAATTTTTCTTTGCGATACAGTTAACGATCAAGTAGAAGTAGATACCTCTGTAGCTCTCACTTGATTGGATGTATCACCTTCGAGATATCGCTCGATTTTGATGATGTTCCATCTGAGGATCCTTGGAATATAGAGGGGACATCTTCTAAATTTTTGTCGGTATTCCTTCCAAGTGAGGGAAAAACCTTATACCCATGCCTGAAGTCTCACAAAAAATCAATAACGTAAGAAATAAAGCACAAAGTCTATAATATACTGATTAATTAGTTTATAATTTTTATCATAAATGCTCAGAAAAAATCGTACGACGCATAGGATGCACTCTTCTTCTTTACATGCGTGTAGTGTGGCTTCATTATGTCAAAACTTTACCTGAAGGTAGTCCAAGGTCAGATTAAAGCATACCTTGCCTCAAGGATACAACTCAAAGAATTTCAAGAAATCACCATTTTAATGTTATTGGGATCGATCGTCTTGGACATGTCCTTGGAAAGCAAGATAGCGTGCAGAAACCATAGAAGATAACATTTCAGCTTCTCATCCTTATTCAACTTAGGCCCTCTAACAAGCGAAAACAACTTATCCGACACTACCTTTTCACCCTGATTTTTTTTTCTGCAAAAAGCTTCACCTTTTTCATATATCCTCTTCAGATTTTTATGGGGATAGGATCCCCAATTCAACCCCGTAATCAATGCAAACTCTTTCAAGCCAAAACGACTAGGCTTGTCATTCACCAAAAACCACATCTCGTGCTTCTTCTTATCTTAAACGCGATGAAAAACATGTAATGGACCATCTGATCATTGAATTTGTCGAAATATTCTGATGGATATTTCAACGGACCAAAGCAGGGTCTCTTAAATCTTTTTTTTTAAATTTTTTATCACTCAATAATTTCTTAAATTCATCGAGCAACGACAATCTAGACCTAACTACAATTTTTACTGGAAAACCTTTAATTTCATCCAGCCAAGTCATCAAATCATATTTTTCAATATTAATCTTACTTTTATAGTGTGACAAGGAGAGAGGATTATCATTCTCATTTTCTGAAGTAGCCTCCTCGGAACCAGAACCGAAATGCTTGGAAGTAGGCTGCCCAGAACTAGCCTCAACTTCATCGCCATCATCGTGATACTCGTTAATTTCGTTTAGCGTGTCTGATTTAGTCTCAAGTTCTTAAGTTTTCCTTTTTTTTTTAATCTAAAAATTTTTCTTCTACTATATTTTTCCTTTTGTTATCTTGGGGATTTTATGTAACAGTTATGCGCTTTCTATCAGTTGCGGATTATTACATTCTCTCCCCCTCTTGCCCTTGGCATTTTGTAATAGCTATACACAAGCGAGAATCCAATATCGACAAACAACCACAATGTGAAACAACGAATAATTAACCTCTGATCTAGTAATAAACTACGCTAACAACAGTACATAAACAATGATGAATCCTAAAAGTCTATCAAGATAGATGAACGTAAGCAGCTAAAATCACTATTGAAGCCATTGAATCAAGAAAGAAACCAAAAATAACAAAAGTTCGACAAGAAAACAACAAAAAAATTAATTTTTTTCCCGAAAAATATGAGATGTATTAACTTAAAATCACAAAATAATCATAAAAATACATTAATATGGATCTAAAATTGCTTGAAAGCATAGAATAACTTAACTGAAAATGGAGATGCAAGATCGTCGCCTATGTGAAGAGATGGAGCGTTTGGAAGCTTGGAACTCATTCTAATATTAGAGAATTATAATTTGAAATGTTGGAGGAGAGAGAAGGAGACTTATTTAAATTAAATAAAGTAGTTGGTACACCCAAATGTATTTTAAAAATATTTTATACCTTACTCAAACTTTTAAAACTTACAAAATACTTGTTTGACCCGCATCAACTCCATTTTTTTTTATTTTTCAAACCCTAACCCTAAAATTAAATGAAAAAAAATTGAGTAACCTTTTGCCAATAAAGTGTTTATTCTCATCGTACTGTCAATTTATCAATCTGCAAAAAATTTGAGATCACTAATATATTTTTTTAAGGAAAAGGAAAAGAAATATAATATTTAATCTGACACTTAAACTTAACAATCTTAACTGACAAGTAGACATTTTAATTTTAAAAATAAATATATCAGTATATTAATTTGATCTAAAATAACAAGTAAATACTCCAGTTTATCTTTAACGTATCTCTTGAATATTCGAAGCATAATTTCTGCATGTATCTAGCTAATCATTTTATAATATGGACGCGACAAAAAACATACAAATATGTATTTTTCAAAGTTGAAATGCTTACTCATCATTCGAGGTCAAATTTAAATATTTTTTTATGTATTATGCCTATCATAAGGATGTAACCCAGTGACCTTGCTGAAATGAATTGAGAACATAAAGTCTAAAGTTTAAGTTTCAATAAAGACAAAAATATTAAGTATTCTTCTCATATGTTTTAATTTTGATGAACAAAGTTATTTAGCATCTATTGCTGCTATAAAAGCTCAAAGATATTTCATAAAATTAGTTGAGAGGCACGAAAGTTGATTAACAAATATTAAGAAAAAATCATAAACCCAACCAAAAACCACCCACCCCAACATAAAATGGCAAAAATTGAGCACTTGTAGTGAGAGAAGAGAGATGGAACACATGCTCTATATAAATATAGAAAGGAGAGAGTGAATGACTACAAAGAAGGGAAAGAAAGAGCAGTTGGAGTAGTGGGTGGATGGTTGTCTGCAGAGAAAAAAGAGAGGAAAAAAAAGGAAGTCCCTTTCAGTATTAGTCCTCTCTTCTACATAGGAAAAGATAGAAAAGAAAAAAAAACCCTAGCTTTTTAGTACAGTACATTGTTAGACAATTAAAGTAGCCTCTTAACTCATCAAAATATGCATTCTTGTTAAGATATTTTATGTACCCAGATCTGAAAAGAGTACCTTCTTGCTCCCATTGTTGTTGGTTTTTGATAAAAATGAGTTCTTTAGAGCAAAACTGAAGTGGGGTTGTTTGTTTAATGTATTTGGGTAACTTAAAGATTGTATTTTTATGACTTTGGTTTAGGAATTTGAGGATTTATTGAAGAGGGGTTTTTTTATTTTTTATTTTTATGTATTTGGTAGCTTAAAGATTGAATTTTTATGATTTTGTTTTAGGAATTTTAGGATTTTGGGGTGGAATTTGGAGTAGCTCATTTTCCAAGAGAGTTTTGGACTTTGTTTTTTAGTGCTTTTATTGGGGTTTGAGGGGTGGCATCTTCTTGGGACTTGAATTTGGATGCATTGATTTGAGAGGTTCTTTGTTTTTGCATTGAACTTTGGTGGTGAAGGCAGGAACTAGTGGTTGAAAGAGCAAGAATTGAAGGTGATTTTGTTGGACTCCTGGTGTTGGTACATTGTGTTTTCAGCTTGTAACATTGTGAAATTTCTTAGCACTCTTTTGAAAATGTTTTTTTTTAAGTTGTTGAGGAAGTGATCTAGATTAAGTAGGTGAGTAGTTGGAGCAAAGGGGCTCCATTGGTGGAAA
>JBDJHY010000106.1:14190168-14204892 GCA_039654485.1 Withania somnifera | reverse complement strand
TCAATCCCCTTCTGGGATAATTTGAGTTTCTTGTTAAGACTACATTATGAAGTTGTGTCATTTGGATTTCAGTCTTAACTGGCAGCATCAGCTATGCAAGAATCCACGTCCAAATCCTGATATTAAAACACTTTTTAGTGATCATACTTGTGCTTCTAGCAATGGAACTCAGCCTCCTCCTCCTGTAAATACGCCTCTTGCTGGGCCAGTTCCAAAGCCTGGGGCATTTCCTCCACTTGGAGCTCACAGTGTGAGTAGAGTTCATTGAACATGTTATTCCCTTAAGAAAGAAACCTCTTACTTATCTGCTAAAGAATTTGTTATATTCCATTTGGTTTCTCACTCGTTTTAGTTTTCTTATTACAGCCATTCCAACCAGTTGTTTCACCTTCACCAAGTGCCATTGCAGGGTGGATGTCAAGTGCAAATCCCTCTATGCCTCATGCTGCTGTTGCTCCTGGGCCCCCTGGACTTGTGCAGGCTCCTGGCGCTGGTCTGTTATATTAATTATTGAGTTGGAGAAAACTGTGGTTGCATTGAAAGTTAGTATATTTGTTAAACTAAAGTTGTCTACTGTAATGTCATCAGCTGCGTTTCTAAAACATCCAAGAACTAACCCAGGCGGTCCTGGAATGGACTTTCAAATGGCCGATTCAGAGCATTTGATGAAACGAATGCGTACTGGTCAGTCTGATGAGGTGAGATTGAAGTAAGATGGAGATAGCAAATTTGCGAGATTACTTTACCTAATCGATTAACAAGAAAGCAAACACAATTGTTTTGTTATTCTCCAGGTATCCTTTTCTGGTTCAACTCATCCTCCCAATATGTATTCACCGGATGACCTTCCCAAAACTGTTGTGCGAAACCTTAGCCAAGGATCTAACGTCATGAGCATGGATTTCCATCCACAACAACAGACTGTTCTTCTAGGTTGATTCTGCTTGGCCCTTCTATAGTTAGTATGGCAAGTGTTGCTTATGATTGTTGGGCGTTTATATGCATATACCATTTAAGTTTTTTATTAGTTAGACCCATGGTTGGGAAGGGGGCATTGTGTGGTTTCCAATTTCTTGTTGGTCCTAATTTCTACCTTTTCCTGTATCACCATGTAGTGGGCACCAATGTTGGCGACATTAGCATTTGGGAAGTTGGATCTCGAGAACGGTTAGCGCATAAGTCTTTCAAGGTTTGGGATATGTCTGCATGCTCAATGCCTTTCCAGGTGAGAATTCCTTGCTCGCTTTGAATTCAAATATTGCTTCGTTGATCCCCAAATTAGTGAAACAATTTTTTCTATCTAGTCCATCATACTTTGTGTGCACTTGGACATTAAAATTGAGAAATTTGAGAAAGTTGAAAATGGTATTTGGAAATTGGAGTTGTGCTTGGACATGAATACAAATTGAGGTTGTTTTTGAATTTTATGTGTGATTTTAAGCAGAAATTGTGGAAACAGCTTTTGGAGTTTTTTGAATTTCAGAAAATTGTAACAATTCTATGTCCAAACAGTTTTCCAGAAAAAAGTGAAAAATATCCATGGCCAAATCGGCACATAAGCGTGAATCCTGTCCCCTATATGAGATGCCAAACTAATTTTGTATTGTACTGTATATTATTTGGTCTCGGCATGTCATCGTTCAGTGAACTACCTTACTTTCCAGTTCACATATTAAAATATTTTTAAGTATAAATCAGACTACATCCCAACAAACAAGCTCCAGAAACTCTCTTTTCTTATTTTTCAGCTTCGTAATAAGTTTCGTTTTATTCAGGATGGAAGGAGTATGTCTATATTAAGTACCATTTCCTTAACATATTTGTCCCATTTCTTCTTTGGGTTGTAAGATTCACTTTTGCTTCCAAAATTAATATGCTTTAGTTTCTTATCATTCAGTCAGCTTTGGTCAAAGATGCCACTGTATCAGTCAATCGATGCGTGTGGGGACCAGATGGTTCTATACTTGGTAAGATGGGCTTTTGTTGGTTCATTTTTAATTTCCTGTGATAAGTTCTTTTGCAGCTGTAGGATCTCAATTGTGCCATGATTTTGTCATTTTGCTTTTTGTAGGTGTTGCCTTTTCGAAGCACATTGTTCAAATATATACATACAGCCCAGCAGGAGAATTAAGACAGCATCTAGAAGTAAGCATGCAGAGACACTGTCTCTTTGTCTCACATCCTCACATCAATAGTTACATAACTTATCAAGTCTCCTTTATTCTTCCATGTTATAGATTGATGCTCATGTTGGTGGTGTTAATGATATTGCATTTGCCCACCCTAATAAGCAGCTCTGCGTAATAACGTGTGGGGATGACAAGACAATCAAGGTTTTTCTTTTTGACATGATTACATAATACTGATGTTGTGCTTTTCTTTATTTTTTTTAAAAAAGATGAAGAATGCTGTTGGTATTATTGTAGAATTTATTTTCTTTCTTATAACAGGTCTGGGATGCAGTTAGTGGTCGTAGACAACATATGTTTGAGGGGCATGAAGCTCGTGTGTATTCTGTCTGCCCTCACTACAAAGAGAATATCCAGGTAAACCAATTGCATTCTGTGGTTACTTTTCACAACATTGACTCTTGGGCTGCTGAACATTTTTCACAGGGCTTCTTAAAGTGAGTCAAGAAAGCTGTCTTTATAATTTTAGCATATTGTGTTTGATAAAGAAGAATATTTTCTGAATTTATATTTTGCAGTTTATTTTCTCTACGGCTATTGATGGCAAAATAAAAGCTTGGCTATATGATTGCATGGGACCAAGAGTAGATTATGATGCTCCTGGTCTTTGGTGCACAACAATGGCATATAGTGCTGATGGAACCAGGTTGGTCCAAAAGCCAGTACAATTTGATCTTTGTTTAGTAAGTGACTTTATTTGTTTCAAAAAGTAAGGAAGCTTAGACAATTTTTATGCAATGCTTGTAATCTTACATTTCTTTCTTTGATAATGTCTTATCCTGCTGATGCAAATTTTGGTAATAATGTATTTTATTGCTCCATCTTTAAGAACCAAGCTAAAGTAGTATAATGATTTTAAAATTTACCATCTCCTTTATCTTCAAACTTGGTTGAACGTGATCTGTTCCTGTCTTCTTTTGTGTGTTATCTTTCTGCACTTTCTTTTTGTCTCTTTGTACTTGTCCCCTGCAGTGCTTTTGACAAGTAAAATATTTTTATTCCACCAAAACTGCACCAAGGAAGTGCGGACTAGTACAGCTTACAGAAACCCAGATTTCCTTTATAAATTTTGAGAACTGCAGGATTCAAGTGGATTGTATATATCAAGTTTCCTTCCCCACCTTATAAAAAAGGTCTAAGGACAGGTTTTTCCTGCCATTGAAACACCTATGATTCTTTTTAGCCCCCCTCCCCCTCCCCCTCCCCCAAAACAAAAAATAAATAAATAAATAAATGCTGGAGTAGTGAACCATATCCTCCCGTCTTGTGTGCTCAGCTTTCGTCCAGTCCAACTCAATAAACTCCTCAACCGTTCTAGGCATTACGTAGCACTGGCCATATAAGTTACGGGACATACTCTAAATTGTCCAGAAATTTGACACTGAGTCAAATGGTTGTTTAAATCTTCCCATTATGTTTCGTACATAAATCACCTGTAGAACATGGTGGTGCCTCTTTTCTGTTGATTAACTTGTGTCAATAAGGCTTTTGCAAGACCCAACCCAACCGGACCAAGATCAACAACTGTATGAGTTGCTCTACCATCCTGGATAGATTTCCAAAGGACATTATATAGGTCGTAAAATAAAGGACAACAATTTACAGCTAGCTTTACCTTTCAAACTGACAATTTCTACCAGTTTGAAATAACATTTTTCCATCCTTCGGGTGTTTCCATCGTATTGAGTCTTGCAATTCCTATTTGATATACACAGCTGCTAGCTATTCTAACATTTGGGCTGATCTGTATATATCTCTATTTTCAAACTTCCCTCTGAAAGATAGGGGTCATCCAGACCGGGACCTGAATTGGACTACTTCTCCCTCAGTATTAAGAGCAAAACTGAACAGCTGATGGATTTCACTTTTTAGCAAGATGTAACCAACCCAAGTTTCATGCCATTAATCCAATTTTCCTGCTGAGAATTGAAAGTTAAAGAAAATCCTTCCATAGGATCCTAATACACTTCAAACCGCAGCACCAAGATTTAGAGCTCCAATAACCGGCAGTATGATAGTTATAGTATCTCGGCCAAATATCTGGAGTGACTTATATAAAAGGATCTTATTATACTGTCTATGGCATTTGTATACGGAGACACGCCACTTTCTTTGATAGTAGTACTGGACTCCCTTTGTTTAATGGAAATGTATCTTTGTCCCTATTGTCTTTGCAAAGAAAATCCCTTCTAAACTTGTTATATCTCCTCTCAACTTTAACAGGTGATGGGCAAAGAGATTTAGCATATGTTGGTAGCTATCTAGAATCCAATGTGGACAAGTCTTCCCAAAATGAACGATATTGTCTCGTTCGCCTTGAAAATATCTTTCCGTCCTAGCAAGTACCCCCTGACATATAGTCCCATCCTTGTGTTTTGTCCAGATGGGATGACAAGTTAAGTGATAGGGAAGGGACCAACTCCGCAATCTATAATTTATGCTAATTAATGAATGTTCTGCACCCGGCAGAGACCAAAAAAATGTTAGGTGATTTCACCCTACTTGCTTAGCTTCAGCGGATAAAGTTACTTGGTACCGATGACGGCAAGTCAAGTGATAGGGAAGGAACCAACTCCGCGATCTATAATTTCTGCTAATTAATGAATGTTAGGCACGCGGCAGAGACAAAAAAATGTTAGGTGATTTCACCCTACTTGTTTAGCCTCAGTGGACAAAGTTACCTAGTACCGATGACGGCGAGTCAAGTGATAGGGAAGGAACCAACTCCGCAATCTATAATTTCTGCTAATTAATGAATGTTCTGCACCCAGCAGAGACAAAAAGCGTTAGGTGATTTCTTCTTAGTTGCTTAACCTTAGACAAAGTTACTTGGTACCTATGACGGCAGGAGTTAGTAAGTACTCAGTTAAATAATCGAGGTGTGCACAAATTGGCTGGGACATCACCTTTATAAAAAATGTTCTTTATATACCTGATCAAAAAAAAGTTCTGCACGTCATTTACTTGATAAAGATGGCTCTTTGAGAGATTTATTGGCTATCGAGGATTAGCCTCAAACCAATAATATAATGCTGAGATTCTTCAACTGCCTACTCTGGGTTGACTTCATCAAGAAAAGCATCACAAAATATGAGTGTCATCAGTACAAAGCATGAGAGAGTTGTTGTTATCAGTGCCTGCTGAAAGTCCTATCCAGCCAAGCAGTAGTGTTTATATGATCTCTACGCTCCTGCTCCAGACAATACCACTGGCTGTGAGCCTGCCATGTTGGTCTAGTTCAATTCATTTTTTGTCCAAAAACTAGGCATAGTCTAACCATCTATTTGCCAGATTGTTTGATCTAAGGATATGTCCCAGCGGTTCATCTTTGTTTTTTGCAAACCGTAAACGTCAGCTCTCCATGTTTGAGTCAATAAACCGATGTTTCTCCCTTTTTTTTTCCCTGCGATAAGTGTGCGTGGGCTCCACCTTATAAAACCTAGTTTCTTTTGGCAGATGTTAGCAAAAATTTGCCTTTATCTGCATAATTCACATTGAACTCAATCATCTTTGATTCCTCTGCTGTTTGTGATGTCGTCAGTGGTCTTCCTCTTCTTAGCTCTAGTTTCAGTTTCTTGTTGAAAGACATGATTAAATATTTAAAAGCTTCTCTCTAGCTTAAGTGATGGTCACACACTTCTACATGGTAGCATAGGTCTAAGAGAATTTCCACATGGCTGACTTGTGAAAAAGAATAAGCCGCACTTGAGATGGTGTGTTGAAAGACATTATTAAATAAACAGAAGTATGCTCTCTCTAACAACTTGAGCTTTTAAATGAGATGGTCACACACTTCGACATTCTTCATTGTATTGTTTTCTGAATGCATAAACTCTCCTGGTAGAGTGCTCCCTGTAATAGATTTTCCAGAACTCTATCAAATTCATAAGAATTTGAAGAAGTCCCTTCTTCGGCACTCTATCAAACATACCATTGCCCAAAAAAAATAAATAAAACAGGGCTAAAGTTATGGGCACTCCATTTGGAAAAACGTGACCCCATTGGAGGACTCATTAGGGTGAGTTCTATACTCAAAGGTGCCATGGTAAAATATACGTCAGCAATAGTGAATGAGTTAATGGTGCTTACTGAAGGTAGAAAAAAATGAAATGTAAAGAGGCCTATGGGATTTTATGATCAATGTCCGAAACAAGACCCTTTTTGAGGAAAGATCTCTGAAGCAAGACAGACTTGTTTGCATTTGATTTTATGTATAGTCATTCTTAACATTTCCCATCTTCTTTCAGACTTTTCTCTTGTGGGACAAGTAAAGAAGGTGAATCCCACCTTGTAGAGTGGAATGAGAGTGAAGGAGCAATCAAGAGGACATTCTCTGGCTTTAGAAAGCGTTCATTAGGTGTTGTGCAGTTTGACACAACAAGAAATCGTTTCTTAGCTGCAGGTGATGAGTTCCAGATAAAGTTTTGGGAGATGGATAATACCAACATGCTTACATCTACTGATGCCGATGGTGGATTGCCTGTTAGTGTCGCTTGTTACCTAAATTCATTTGTTTGATCAATGTTATTGAAACTGAGAATTCTTGAACTCCATTTTTCTTTTCAGGACAGTCCTAGACTAAGATTCAATAAGGAAGGCTCGTTGCTGGCTGTCTCGACGAGTGATAATGGAATCAAGATTCTGGCAAACACTGATGGGCAGCGAATGCTGAGGATGCTGGAGAGCAGGGCATTTGAGGGTTCTCGTGCGCTTTCTGATGTCAATGTTAAGGTAATATTGCCTCCTAATTTGGGCAGTTAAGGTTTCTTACTACACAAGGCCCTTAACTAATTTAAATGTCATATTCATACCATAAGTATAATGTTTCTCCTTAATCTTGATGCACTCTGCAGCCACCAATTGCTGGTTCCTTAGGTCCAATTCCTAATATATCTGGCTCGGCACCTCAAATCATTGAACGTAGTGATAGAACTCAGCAATCAATGTCTATCGGCAATCTGGTATTTTATCTTCCACGATCTCCCCTCCCCCTCTTTATTACCTTTTGACAGGGAAACACACGGTGCTTCCTGATCTTTTCATTTGAAGTATGATTCTACTATATTTGACTTATCATGCTTGTCATATCAATAGGCCACCATGGAAAGCAGCAGAGTTCCCGATGTGAAACCTAGAATTGCAGAAAATATGGACAAGATTAAAAGCTGGAAATTCTCTGACATTGCTGACTCATCTCAACTTAAAACGCTAAAGTTGCCAGACTCTCTTTCAGCCAGCAAGGTTGTTAATAAAGCTTCATCTACAATTTTTTGTTTTTTGGGCATGTGGTGGGTTCTCTTTTGAAGACTAAATTTGGTGGCATCTTTTGTCATAATCCTTGTTGAATTGAATTGTGTGACTACCTCATATAAAAGGTTTAGAAAAGACTATTTTATTTACTTAGATAGAGGTCGGTTTTCCACATGCTTCGATTTGGATTCCTAAGGTGGAGGAAGGTGTGTTTCTTCATGTGGCTAACTACTAGAGGGGTGATATTAACGACGGAGAACCTTAGGAAACGAAAGGTGGTTTGCACTAGCTGGTGCTTCCTTTGCAAGGAGGCGGGTTAGGATGTGGACCATATTTTGTTACATTGCAATTTAATTTTGAGGTTATGGGAGGATACTCTTAGATGGTTTTACGTTCCTTGGGTCATGCCAAGATCCGTGAAGGAGTTGATGTTCAGTTGGAGGAATGGAGCTAGGAGAAGACGGGACAAGACTTTGAATGTCACTTCTCTTGTATTGATGTGGGTTGTTTGGAAAGGGAGGAACATGAGAGCTTTTGAAGGGGTGGATATGAGCTTCGCTCATTTGACGCTTTATGTCTCCGATCCCTTATTTTCTTTCGGTGCACCCATCTAGTTCTTGTTTGTAAATGATTGGGTGTCTTTTGGAGAGAACCATATTTTGTATGTCTCTCTTTTTGTGGGCCATGTTATTTTTAATGAATTACTTTACCTGATAAATATAAAAAAAACTTAATTATATCTTGAATAGGCTCTCATGTTTTTGGCGGCCAAGTGCGTGGAAACTCTGTTTTAATGAGGGTGACAGAAACCTGGACCTAGGTTCTCTGCTTGCTCTAATACCATTGAATTGTTTTGGCCACCTCATTTATAGCTTGTACTATCAGATATGCCATTCTTTTATTTGCTCGATTAGATCTTTAAGAACTCGTAATTGTTCCTGGAGACTAGTGTTGAATCTCCTGCTGCATGTTTATGTCTTTCTTGGTGGAATATAAAATTGTTGCTATTAGTATCATTGAGGCACAAAATGCTTCTTCAATCAACAGTCTTTATCAGCAGCCTAAAGACATTTGAATTATAATGATGGCAGGTGCTGCGGCTGCTCTATACGAATTCTGGGTTTGCTGTGCTGGCACTGGGCTCTAATGCCATTCATAAGCTCTGGAAGTGGCAGAGAAATGAGCGAAATCCATCTGGAAAGGTTAAGTTGGAGTATCCATATGGCTCACAATCACATCAAATTCTCACTGTTCTTCTTGTCAGAAAATTCTGACTGGTTTGATTTCCTTAATTCTTTCTTTCAGTCCTCCGCGGCAGTTGCTCCACAGCTGTGGCAGCCGACAAATGGAGCACTCATGTCTAATGATGTTGGTGATGCGAAATCAGCTGAAGATGCAGCTGCATGTATTGCTTTATCTAAAAATGATTCGTATGTCATGTCTGCATCTGGTGGGAAGGTCTCCTTGTTTAACATGATGACCTTTAAGGTTTGTTTTGACCCTCTCTAGGAAAAGGAGTGAACAAAGATCTCGTCTAGTTCTTGAACTTGAAGTTCGTTCACATTTATATCATTATGTACAAAATTGACTTGTCCCTTCTCTGATGATGATAAATTGGTTTATCTAAACTGACACATGAACTGTGATTAGGTGATGACAACTTTCATGACGCCACCCCCTGCGGCAACCTATTTGGCGTTTCATCCTCAAGATAACAATGTTATCGCTGTAGGAATGGAGGACTCTACTATCCAGATATACAATGTTAGGGTTGATGAGGTACTTTTTCCTATTTTGTGTGTTGGTGCTAGGTTGCACATGTCATTCTGAAGGAACAGTATTGCTTATTTGGATTGTCACTGATTATTCTGATACTGAAACTTAATTTGTAGCTTCTATGTTCTCCTGTTTTTTTTTACAATGCTCATTAGCCACGCGTGGTGGGAATATCATCCTGCATGTGTCTTTATATTTTCCTGCTAAACAACTCTCCGTTTAATTAGAGTTCATTATTTTAGTGAAGTTTTAGATAATGAAGTTAGAATGATGTTCTTATCCTTTGTTTGGTTTTGGGTTGTGAAAAGGAGGGATTGCTGGAGTGGAGGTAAATCTCTAGGGATGAGGTCCATTTCACTCATCCGGCAAGAAAGCAAACATCGAGGGATTGAGTGCCTCCCCATCAGTATTATCAATTAATCAAAACTGGACACAAACGTGAAAATATAAAACTTTTACTTATCTTTATTCTTAGATAAATGGATGTTAATCATTAATATTTACAGCAACCAACCATGTTCGTTCCCCTTGACTCTAAACATGCTTTTTAAGCTCAAGTATATATAGAGCCATTGATATCAAAGCGAGAGGCTTATTTTATTACATTTCTTTCAAGCCTTATACTTATTAACTTTGTTTTCTGTTTTCCTTATTCCAGTCTGTCCTTTAGAATTTTGTGGTAACGGATCTTCTCTGTTCGCTATCATAGGTCAAAATCAAGCTCAAAGGTCACCAGAAACGGATCACAGGCCTTGCATTTTCACAGAGTTTGAGTGTACTGGTATCTTCAGGTGCAGATGCACAGGCAAGTTGGTGTTTTTTCTCCTCTTTGCATTAATTTTTCCCTCTTGCATTCATTTCCTTTTCAAGCCACAGCATTGCTGTTACCATTTGGATTGACAGATCACATTTATGCTTGAGTCAGTTTTTTATTTCTTAGGGTGGGAATGGTGCTTCCTTCACAACCTAGCAGTTTTGATGCTATAGTAGTAATGTTGTATAATTTCAATGACATACTTAATATTTGGTGCTTGTTCTGTGCTGCAGCTATGTATCTGGAGTGTTGATGGCTGGGAAAAGAAAAAAGCAAGGCCCATACAAGCACCGCCAGGTCACCAAGCTCCCTTAGTTGGAGAAACTAGAGTCCAATTCCATAATGACCAATCTCACATACTAGTAGTTCATGAAAGCCAAATTGGTATCTATGACACCCAACTTGAATGTCAACGTTCAGTAAGTCTTCACATTAATTTATTGTTAAATACGGAAATAGAATTTGTATTGATTTCTCAGAGAGCAGGTGTTTTAGGTTAAATAAATTCCACTTATCAGTATATATTATTCTCATCTCTTCAATTGTGATTGTACTGATGGCAATCCCGGTAATGGTTAATGTAAAGTTGTCATCATCTTTAATTGTGATTGTATCAATGGATATCTTAAATATTGGTGTTTCTTGTTTGTTTGGGGAAGTTTCCCGTGTTACAAAGGTATGCTGTATTTCAGGAGTACGATAGGAAATAATCAAGTTCTTAAGATTTATTTTTGCAATGCTAAATCAGAATTGCTGGGAACCAATGCAATTGTCTGTGTTCTTTGTTCCTATTATAAAAATTAGTTGTTAATTCTTTTACCAGAAACAACCTCTCTACCTGACTTTTAGGTAGTAGTATGGACTGCGTACACTCTACCCTCCCTAGATCCACTTTGTGGGAGTATACTGGGTATGTTGTTTCTTGCTTTACATACTTTGGCAGTGTAGCTGCATATATATTGCTTGGCATGGCTCGACAAAAGAGAACTTTCATGTTGCATATTTTATTATGCACATGATACATTCATTATCATGGCTCCGAAGTTTGACTTTTAAAAGTTCCTTTTCCTAGTTCAAATATAAATGATTTGTGCGTTGATTGGTTGCAGTGGTATCCAAGAGATTCACTTTCTGCTCCCATTTCAAGTGCTATATACTCATGTGATGGCCTGCTGATCTTTACTGGATTTTGCGATGCTGCAATCGGAATATTTGATGCAGACAGTCTCAGACTTCGCTGTAGAATTGCACCCTCAGCTTACGTATCTTCAATTGGCAGGTAGTCATGCTTTGCTTGGATAGATTCATTATTTCGATGCATATAAATGGGTAATATTGCACACGTTTTGGAAATAGTGGCAAATATGGGAGTTGGAGTGGCTGTCTAATGGGCTTTGAATGCTCTAAATGCTTCAAAATGAAGCTTGATGTGTAACCTATGTCCTGGAGAGTTCATGCGCCACGGCAGCTACACCTTCCTCTTCCACAGTAGTACTGCAGGCTTCCATTAGGTGCTAGAGTGGGTTGAACTGAGGGAAATTAGAATGTTTTAGTTATTAGAGTTCGTGAAAACAGATGGAGAAATTCAAAAGAGCCTTTGGCACCTCCATCTGTAACCCAGCTTGGAGAGCCTGACTTTTACTTTTCCTCAAGCCTAGGACCAACCTTAACCACCCCCTCCCTGAAAACCCAAAGAAACACAGAAGTTCAGTAGAGGAACAAAGAGACAACAGAGATCTATTGCCCTTGGCTAGTTTCCTATAGCAAGATTTATCAAATGTGTAAACTAGACCCTGAAAAGTACCTGTTGCACTATTCCTAGGAAACAAAGCATTCATATTTCTATCTTTACATTCAATTATTACTATGGTCCATGATCCCAAAATGCTGAATGCCAAATCTTAAGTGATCTCTTGGAAACTTGCCTTTGTTTGGACGACAACTTAGCCGCTGGAAAATATATTACTCTAGAAATTTATGGTACAAGTGTGTTGAGGAAAATGATTTTCTCGCATTTGTTTGTTCAAAAGGAAAATGAAATTCTAAAAGAAGAAATTATCATTTTCTCCATAAAATTCTGCTAGAGGAAAATTTGAGGGAGATTAACTTGCTAGAAAGTTCTTGACTGAATGCACAATACGTTTCTTAAATCATCGTTAGCACTTAGACTTCTGCTTATATTTGGTGAAGAGGGCATGGGGCTCGACCTGGAATAATGACATGCTCGTACTTTGTCTGATTTTAGAGTTAACATTTGGTTACTGTTGCCAACTAATCTGAATTTCACTTGTTTAAGCAGTGGCAGCAGCGCTGCATTTCCTGTGGTGATAGCAGCACATCCATCTGATTCCAACCAATTTGCACTTGGTATGAGTGATGGCACGGTGCATGTGATGGAGCCATCAGATGCGGAGCCCAAGTGGGGCGGTTCACCATCTCAAGATAATGGAGCTATGCCTTCTATTCCGTCATGTTCTGCATTGAATAGTCAGCCATCTGAAACCCCTTCAAGGTGATACATTCAAAATGATAATAGAAAGATTATGGTACTCACAGAGTTTCTTTTAGATCCTACTATTGTAAAGTTCTAAAAATAGCTTGATTCTTTTCTATCTATTTTGACTATTCTTTTGGATAGAGGTCATTGCACATCTTTGATCAGTTGCTTTTGTTAGTCAGCCCATATTATTTTTTATGTTTCTCAAATGTTTCATTGTTTCGACTGCTAACTTCTGAATCATTTCATAACCTAACTTGTTTTATTCATCTGCACTTTTATTTTTACTCATAGTCATTTTTAAGAAAAAAATTAGCACTTTCTTTGTTTCCTTTTACTAAAACTAATTATTTTAATTTACTTATTCAGTTTATCAAATCAAGAAACTTTTATTACTTTTTTCTCATACTATCCTTAGTGTTAAATAATTACATAAGATAGTAGTAGTAACATTTAGAATCTAGTAAAATGTATTTTTAATTAGTTATTTTAACTAGTGTGTCAAGTCAATAGGGGAGTACTATGCGAGACGATCCAGAACTCAACACACTAATTTTCCAAGTGAATTTGAACATATAATCTTCAAGCTTATTTTGAAATAAAAATTGTCATTTAAAAATTATATAAAAGTATTGTAAGGTACAAATGATTCACGATTTTAAATATACAAGAGACATGAAAAAATTTGATCATATAATCTTCAAGCTTTTTTTGAAATAAAAGTGATATATTTAAAAAATATATAAAAATACTACAGATTACAATAATTCATAATTTTAAATAATTAAGAGACATGAAAAAGATTTTATCAAAGAGAAACTTTTTGATTCCGAATAGTAATTGCATCACATAAAGTAAGAGAAAAGGGAATACCTTTGAGACTTATAATTTTTGTGTCTATAAATATAATTAATGTAACTTGTAGCTTCAAAAATGTTATAGCATTTAAAGTGTATCGTTGTTTGTTTCCAAATTTAAAAATATGTCATTTGTTTGGGAAGAAATACAAGGGTATCTTTGGAAGCATTTGCATCACAATATGTTTTGAACAAATAAATGGGCTCCTAAGTGGTAACAAAAAGACAAAACCAAAAAGACAGGCAACTGTACCTCAATAATACATTCAAAAAACAGGTAGCAAAACCCCCATTGGCTACTTTATTCTTGACTCTGCAACTCTTAGTACATTCTTTTTTTTTTTACCTTGTGGTAGATGTTGAAGTAGTACTACTAAACTTTGCAAAAATCCCTTTTTATATCTCTTCTATAAGGAGCTGAATCTGAAGAAAAGTATTTGAAATAAATGGGAGTGGCAAAGATAAAGATCCACGACACTAATAAAGAGAAAATCAGCTGCCTCAGACCACTCAAATATCCCTGGACTGAATAGGAGCAGAAGATCACGAAGTCCGGGGCTCAGTACCTGAACAAGAGTGCAGAAAAGTAAGAGTGAGTACTAGAACAACGGTACTCAGCAATATCCTCAGTTGAGTAACTATAAAGAGAAATAAGATCACCTAATCTCCCAACCGATCCTCGAAAATGCTACAACCTGCAGCAAAAATATTCAATAGCCCAACAACAATTTATACATATACAACAAGTATAATCAAATACCCAACTTTACAAATAATGTAATAAAAGCAAAATTCCACGAAAGTCGAGTCCAGCAACAACCAAGATCATTAATGAGGATCTCATGCCCAAAGTAAATCAAAATAGATAGCACTTCCCAATTCACCGACAGTACCCAATATCAATCATCATATTCATGTACAGTTCAGGACCTCAACTATACCTTTCAATGTGTCATTTCAATAACATAAGCACCCTGTTAGAGCCTCAGCTAAGCCTTGTTCACAAGATAATGCTTTTATCACAACACCCGGTCGGAGCCTTGGCTGCGTCTTTACCATAATATCAATCAAGGCACAAAAGCCAACCAGCAATCAATATCAACAAGTATAATAAGCCCTTCCAGACTCATAATCAAATATCACATGTGAATAGTCATCACATATCAACCATGAAAAATACCACAATTTGAGATTTCAATTTAATAATATAAACCTCTCATGAGTAATTTCTATCAAGAATAGCCTTTCTATTTCAATTTAGCCTCCCGAGCACCAATATATTCTCTTTCAAAGTTGTCATTTATTTACCATGAACATTTTCATCGGCAAGTATATAATTAG